>JASDQU010685776.1:48347-68057 GCA_032191745.1 Picea mariana | reverse complement strand
TAGAAAAGATAATATAAAATTTATATAAATTTATGAAAATAATAAAATCTAAGTCTAAATGTTTATTCCTAAATAAATTTATAATAATGGGTTAAAGAGAAATTAGACTAAATAAATACTAGTAGGGAGAGAATAGAATTTTATACATGTGCACAATGTGTGCATGAATTTAATAAAAGAAAAATTAAAATTAAAATAAATTATTTCATGAGGGAATGTGTTGTGAACATAGAGTCATAATCAACCTCTAAATCCTAACTAAGAGAAGAGTCATAATCAAACTCCAACTGTGATTTAGTTAGGAGACACAATAAAGGAGAAATTGGGGAATTAAGGGACAACTAGGAGAAATTCTAGGAACTAATTGTAGAGGTGAGGAAAAAAACAAAATTTATTTAATTAAAAGAAATTAAAACATGTGCAACTTGAGGGAAGAGTGACATGTGTTTAGGATGAATAATCTCTAAAATGATTATTAAAAATTATCTATTATTGCATGAAAAGACAAGTGTCAAGATACAAATTCTTATAAAAAGAAGGGAGAGGAAGGAGCAAGGGACCCTATTGCTCGATGATTGAAATGTGTCAGATTTTCATGTGACTAGTTTTCTTGTGTGAGTTGGGCTGCAAAATTTATGCAAGAGGTGGAAGCCTCTCCTTGCGAGGGAAAGCTTAAGCTACCTTTTGGATCTGAGAATTCTATGCGTGATCCCTTTGCATCTCAGGGGGCTAAGGGGGAGGAAGACCACCCCTAGCATTGGCTAGGAGGTATCGATGAAGTAATTTGATTAATTTATATTTAATCAATGAAAATACAAACTAGAAGTTAACCAACGTGGACTAGTATCAATTGTTATGAGGAAAATCTCTCTATGACTAGGGRTAAACCACAACACATGGAAATGACTRCAGAAATCAACTCTAATCTCAAGTATGCTATATAAACAAATATGCTAGTAAGAAAAGATAAAAGTCCTACCTCGTCCAGACGTTCGATGAAGTCCATCATTGAGCGCTTGACCCAAATTAGATATATACCTGCAACTAGTCCTCAAAAACCAAGAAACACAAGCATATGATGATAATAGATAATGTTAGCAAATTCAATAGCATAATCCATCATTATTCATAAAAAATATGCCTATGGAATAAGAATTCAAATATTCGCAAGACATTAATTAGACGATAAAAGAGCATTTATATTAAGATGTAATCAATATAAGTGAATGAGTTACAAACTTTCGTGTCGGCACGGTTCAAAACCGAGAAAATAAGTTCCTTCCAGCTGGGCCTCCACCACTTCAATACTCCACCAAATACAAGCTCATATAAGAGAGAAAATGAGTTACTCAATCAAGAAGGGAAGATCTTGGGGCCTGAACAATGTGTTCAGACTTAAAGGACAAAGGGATGCAGACTCAATGTGAAGTGAGTAATTTATCCAGAGTAACTTTACTCTCAAAGTTGAATCTTCTCGTCTTTTCCATAGCTCGGATTTGGCCCATTTGTAGCCTTCAAGTGGAAATGAAGGGTCGAGTTTGAAAGTTTCCAGTATATGGAAGGCCAAGAATCATAGATCTCGTGACATGACGTGGAAACTCGACACCATTTTTTCATTTTGGGCACAAATCTCGATGCACACAAGATGTAGTGGTGCAACCGGTGTATATGCATGTTGTAGTATAGGAAGGGTGCGTATATGTGGAGAGATCATGTTTTTAGCTCTAGAATTTCATAAAGGGACTTCAATTTTGCATAGTGAAATGGAAAAAGGCCCTTTGTGCAAGTTTTCCTAGGGTGAGGAAAATATTTCTATAATAGATGCCCTCTAATGTGTGAGGTCATAGGAGTATCTACAATGGCAAAAATACATTATAAGACCTAGAAGTGGAGTAATGGGGACCCTACTGGAAGAACTAGTTGCTCATTACAATCTGTATTAAATTTTCATACATGGCTGCCAATTTGAATTACACTGTAGATCCATGTGAAAATATACCAAACAACTTTCCATGGTGATGAATAGGAAATACAAAGGTGGTTACATGCCAATGGTTGTCATAGACACGAATAAGTCCCATTAAAAGAAGTCTCAAAATCAATTTGAAGATGTCTATATACAATGGAGTACAATCCAATCTCCCATGATCAGTGAAGTCACATAGGTACTAGTTCAATGAAATGTAGCAAAAACTCAGGAAAGATGCGACTATAAACTGATGGCTTCAAGTCTTCTACACAATCTGCAAAAGGTGCAAGTATACATCGTGTGAATAAAGTATTTGAGGTCAAACACAATGATACTTCGTTTGATTACCAGTCATTGAGGTATACCATTAACAAGTGTGAGAAAACCTACTGATGATGAAAGTAAGTATCAAGGAACTGAGTACATTCTTACAAGTGTGAATAAAGGAGTCGAGGTTGAACACTTGAAGAATCTATCGATCAAAAGACATTGATGGATTCCGAACTATAGATGTCGAGAGAGCTTGCCAATAATGACTACAAGCCTCTAGGTACTCATAGGACTCTAGGTCTCGTCTCCAGAATAGATGAGATGAAGTCGATGGAAGGAGACCCGCTGAAAGGAGAGCATTAAGGCATATTTCATCATTCAACATGAGGTACAAAGAAGGAGCTTTATGATTTGAATAAATCGAACGAAGAACATGTTCACGAACCAACGACCTTGTGCATATTTCACATGTGCCAGGTGCAAGCGGTACATGAAAAGGACCCTCTGAATAGCAGCCAATAAGTAAAATTGATGACAAAGCCAAGAAAACCACCAATAAGGATAATGACATCTAAGAAACTCCACAAATCCCAATGTGTGAATAGATGTCTTATCGTCTAACAAAAGGGAAACCACCCAGTCAATGACCAATGATGAAATGTTGACGGTTGGGTTCAAGGTTACCTAGAAATGCGGAAAGTAGGACTAGGGTACGCAATAAAACTACAAATTCATGTGATTCTGAGAAAAAATAAGGGTATGGCTAACATGGAAAGTCAAGTGTTCTGAGTAATGGCTGACATAGGTTCATAGACATCCTTTGAACATGAGCATGAAACATATGGAAGACTCTAGTAGCATAGACTTAATGATGAAACCGTGAGATGTAGGAGGCATCAATAAAAACTCTCCATAGGGATTGGAAGAGTAATCAGTTGGAGGAGTAAACTCTATGTAATGAGATAAACTTCCTAAGGTCATGCTAAACCCAAAATTATGATGACAAGTGGACTCAAAACTTTTGTGCTTTGTTCAAAGGTGACACGACTCATGCCAATATAAGATAATACTTCCTTCTCGCCTGCCTTTTTTTTTTTCAATAGTCAAATGAATGCTATGATACAAAGGAGGAAACAAGTGTCGCAAGTGAGAAAAAATAGTTCCAGCAGTGGAACATACCTATGCTCAATGAAAGGAGGTGCACGCGGGAGATGGAAACTAGGGGGAATGTTCCCTCCTGGATATAGGGTGTCAAGTTGTGAAGGATATAAACAAGGCTCTACTTGGTTGAGGATGAAAAATTACTAAGGTAAATGGTTTATAATGCAAAGATAGAACCGACAATAGGTTCAATACTACAAGCAAGGGCATAAGATGCAATCATAACTTAACACAAAAAAAGTCCTTTTTCGTAATCTTAGTCTACTTGGTTTGAAAAAGGGATAAACTTACAACAAATAGACGTCCTTTCAAATCCAATTTACAAGTGTGAAAGAGACAAGTTCACTTGACAATCTTTTCGCTTTTTTAACACAAGTCGGAAAAGAGCTTAAATCAAACTCGTTTGGGAGTCCTCTAGGTATAGGTACACATGTTTATTAGTGATAAATGAGGTTCAACATAAATTCATGTATTAGCTATAGAGGACTCCTGGTCCTACAAAAAAAATGTTTGCATGGGCACCAAATAAAGAAGAGGATATCAATAGGGTACCCATGTTTGGTAAGTCTCTACCATTCAATAAAGACACTTCTAGTAGTAGACAAAAAGTTACGTGTCACTATAAAATGGGTTCGTACCTAAGGCATATGAGTGATAGTCATAGGACGATGCAAGTGTGGATGATGGAATTGATACCTATCCTATATGTTGGGTAGCGAAAATACCTATCCAAAGTTATGAACAAGAGACATAATGCTGAAAACTACAAGAATCCCTGGATAAAACTACAAAAACCAACTCAATCCATTGTCGTATTAGTCCATTAGGAGAAAATATTGTCCAAAACTATGCAAAGTTGGTAAAAATTTGCTATAAATAGTAAAAAAAACCAAATTTACTATACCATTTGTATTTTTATCCAAATAGTGGATTTTGGACCAAATTACCTCCAAACTTCAACTGGTGATTGCGGGAGCTACAAGTGATGGAATCAACAACCGTTTGGACCAGGTAATTCCGCTTCCCCTCCTCTTTTGTTTCAATGGATTAGATTTTTTATTTAGGTTCCAATTTTTAAGTTATTTAGGGAACAAATTAGAAGTTTAGGTGGATGCGGGCTACCGTTCATCAGGTCGTGTATATACATGATTATACATGGATGTATAAAATAAATCCAATGTATACTTAGCCCTATACGCGACTGTGAACACTAAAAACCACATATTTGTTCGTAAACGATGTTATTTTTATAGATTGCTAACTCAAAAAAGGATTTTTCTCTTGTAGGATGGTGCTAGAGTGGAGGGAAAAGGAACATGAGGAGGTAGATGCTGTTGTGGAAAGATATTCAAGGGCCTAAATGGCCTTGAAAAGATGTGGTTTGTATAATTTTTGGGCTCTCAAAGGTATGAGGGACGAAGTGAGATTGTTATCGTTGTTCATGGATTACTGGGATCCAGATAGTGAGAGCTTCAACCTTGATGGGAAACCATTAAGGATTGAATTCGAGGAAACTTGTTTATTGACGGGGTTGTCGCGTCGAGGTGAGGTGGTCAAACACAAATCCTAGGGAGCTAGGATCTATATGAAAATAGAGGAATACATAGACGATCATTTCATTACAGGGACTGAGAAGGTCGGGAGTCAAATCCCCATCTGAGTGATAAACAATCTAAGCCTCAAGATTGTTGTCCTTGTTTTGACACGGATCAAAGGATCGACCTCTTTGCACCAGGCATCGAGATGGCTTATGTTCTACTCAGTAGAGTGGTTGAGACCCACAATGTATGACTGGTGCACCTCACTACTGGCTAACATGAAGAGCTAGTTGATAGCATGCAAACAAGGTAGTAAGAGGAACTTTGAGTTCTCTTCTATCTTGTGTATATTTTTCTTCGAGCAGATTCCAAGTTTGGGACCTAGAGTTGAGATCATTCTGCATGGAACTCACGATACAACCATGGCAGGATGGACTGAGGTGATGAGACGACAGGGGGGAGTTAAGGTGCCCACACCCTACAATGATGAATTCTTCTACTGGTGGAGATGATAAGTCATAGATCTGGATGACTACCCCTATGCAAGGATTGAATTTAGAGGGGACCTTGACATGCCATTACCACTAGGGACCACCTACGGGGACATAGATATTTCAAAGTTTTTTAAATATTTCATTTTTTTGTATTTTCATATAGGAAAACAAAAATATTTTTGGATGATGTTTAAGTACTAATTAGACATGTATGTAATGAAGACGTAGGTCCATGATGACTAGACAGACTTCCATGACATCGTCAGAGTCACCATGGAGATGACACAATGGGAGGAGATGCAGAGAGAGTCCTTCAAAACTTGTAGGGAAAACTGTCTCGTTTGACACAAATGATTATGATGGTTAAGGTGGAGGATTTGATAGAGGCTATGTAGGGAAAGGTGGTAGGTGTGCCCAGAGCTTAGGTGTGAATCTTTTGGCGCCTCGCAAACACCGTAGTTTTCTATCATGACACTCATCCAGCGCCATAGACATAGATGTCATGACTTTTGTATTATCGGTTGTATATGTGTATTGGTTCTTCATCTCTACTTATGTTACAATGTGTACATTGATGATAATATTTTCTTTTCTTTAGTTATGTGACAAATGACAATCTAAAATAAAATTAGCATATTCATCAGATACATAATTAGAACTCCTAGGAATGTGATGATAAGTAATAAAATCAAATTGTTGTTCTAAAAGTCGTACATGTAGAAAACATTAGATTAACGTAGGGTCACACACACGATAACTGTCGTTCAACTGACATACTACTAAATGGGAATCCAAGCAAACCTCCAAAGAGAGAATACCATGTGAAATGGAATCATGCAAAATTTCTATAACGAAGCTATATTCGGCCACATTATTTGTTGATGGCCCTAGGCATATGCCACCTGACGACAACTGTAGACCCTTGGGTGAGTAAATGAACCAAGTGGTGGAAGCCAATTTCTGTTTATGACAAATGGCTTCGTCTACGAATCCTAAGTACACTGAAGACTCCATTGACATTTTCCAACCAAGGGAAAACTCGATAAGCAAGATGAAGAGAAAAAATAAAGGGAAAAGATATATACACTAAATTACATTAGCATAAAAAGAGTTACACCCAATATTGGGTATCAAGCGTAATATATTTTCAAGTAGAGCCCATTCATGGGCTCAGACAATAGTTTCCCTTCATAATCTGCTAATTTATAGGCTCATTTTTCTAAGACACGTCGTATGATATAGGGATCGTGCCACATGGGTTTGAACTTGCCTACCCCTAGTGGTTCTTTGTCTTGATCATATAGAAGGACCAAGTCACCCTCAACATACAACCGAGGATAGAAAAACTTATTGTATTGGACCTTGACACATCTTTTATTTGCTTCAATAGCCATAGAGGCATCTCGACGCTGCTCATCAAGAATATCTAGGTGAATGATGCGTTGTTCAAGATCAGAAGTGTCAGGTAGAATCACAACTACTAATATAAGAGAATTGATTTCACATTCAATAGGTAATATTGAATCCACACTGTGTACTAACTAGAAAGGAGAAAAATCGGTGGTAGTCTTGACTGAGGTTCGGTATGCCCAAAGTGTGGGATATAGCATGATATGCTAGTCAGATTTTCTCTGGATGATAGTTTTATGAAAAATGATCTTGAGAGACTTGTTCATGGCCTCTACCTGTCCATTTTCCTAAGGTTAGTAAGGGGAAGAATACCCATGCTTAAACCCCAGTTTAGATGTTGTTTCTTCCATCATTTAATTCTGAAAGTAACTGCCATGATCAGTGATAATCTCACTCGGGATTCCAAACATGGCTATACATTGATTGAATATGAAGAAGGTGACAGTATTCCCATCAGATTTAAGTATAGGCATGGAATCTTCCCACTTAGTAAATTATTCTATGGGTACAATAATTTGTTTATTTCCCCCAACTGAAGTTGGTTTGCAGTCCTCAAATTCCACCCCCCACTAGGTGAAGGGTCGAAAATAATGACTGGATGGAGAGGGGATGGATGCGAGTGCATTTTCTGAGTGAACACCTGGAAGGGGTGACACTTCTTAACAACTTTAGTGAAATCTTTAAAGATAGACAACCAAAAATAATTGGCTCGCAAAATTTTCTGGGTTGTCGCAAGCTAGGATAGATGATCACCACAAGCCCCACTATGGTAATTGTTTACAATAGACTCAACTTCTTCGCGAGTTAAAAAATGATGCAAGATATTGTCAATTCCTCAACGATACAAAGCATCACCGACGATAATGTAGTTCTTAGATTGGTTTCATATACGTCATTGGTCATCTTGCAAGAGATGCTGAGGGGACTTCAAAGTTTGAAGATAGGGAAAAATGTCTCCATACCAGGGGTCAGACGACGAGACAAGGAAAATGTGTTCATAAACAAATGAATCAACATGAATACCATCCTCGTCTAATCAAGGAAAGTAAGATATTAAATCTCCAAAGATTAGTGATTTCTTGGAATTCGCAGAAACGAAATTGAGATCGAATTCTTATAAAATGACAATCCATTTATTGTACTTTCACACTATAATATGTCTGGTAAGGAAGTATTGAAATGGATTGACATCAGAAACCAAAATAGTTTTGCAAAGAAATATATAATGTCATAACCGTTGGACTGCATGAATGACAACCAAAGCTAGCTTTTTGATGTGACAATATTTGAGTTCAGGACCGACTATGTTTTGACTAAGATAGTAAATGACATGCTCGCAGAGCACATCATCCTCCTGAATTAGTGCCATACCAATTGTCTCTTCAGATGTAGTGACATAAAGAAATTAATCTCTACTATAGTCAAGAAACTTCAGCAGAGGCATCGATACCAAGGATTTATTCAAAGCATCGAAGGATTCTCGGGCTTGCTCATCCTAGATAAAGGGGTGTAATTCTTCAAGAGATGCATGAAACCCTTATTAATATTGGCATAGTTCACTACAAACCAACGTAAAAATTTAGCTTTCCCCTGTAAACCTTGAAGTTGTCGAATAATGTGTGGGGGAGGCAATCAATATATTGCCTCAAAATTTAATGAATCTACCATCATACCAGTCTCAGAGACTAAAAATCCTAGAAGATATCCCGATCTAATGCAAAAGGTGCATTTATGAGGGTTCAACCAGATGCGATATTGGTGACATATTTCAAAACTAGCCAAAGGTGCTTAGGGTGATCCACTCTCTTATGGGAGTGAGCAGGAGGATCATCAATATAGGCTTTGACTATATGCTTGAGATCGTGAAATGTGAAGATCATAACACGTTGGAAGGTTGCCCCAACGTTTTTAAGGATGAAAGGCATCTTCCGTTATGCGAAATTACCCCAAGGGAAAATAAATGTCGCCTTATGTTGATCCTCGGGTTTAATATGAATTTGGTTATACCGTGAGAATTTTTCCATGAAAGAAAAAACTTCACTTCCCACACACTCATCAAGAATGTAATTGATGAAGGGTGTAGGGAAGTTGTCTTTAGGACAAGCCTTGTTCAGGTCACAAAAATCCATGCATACATGGATGGTTCCTTGCTTTTTATTCATAGGAACATGATTGGATACCCATTTAGTCATGGGAATTGGGTAGATAAAGCCAACATTAAGAAGTTTCTCTACCTCTACCTTAATAGCAGGGGCCTTCCGAGGATTGATAGCTCTAAGATGTTGTTGAACAAGATGAGCATCCAAGTAAGTTTTAATCTCATGTTCAACAATTCGAGGGTCGATTCCTGGCATCTATTCATATGACCAAGAAAATACATCTCATAATTCCTTGAAGAGTTTGGTGTAGATCAAAATTTCTTTTAGCGAACAATCTGCACCAATGTATACATTTTCAATATTTCCAGGGATATGAGAGATATTGATCGTGATGGTAGGTGATATACTCGCCATGTTTCCATCGACATAAATGTTGTGCGTATCAAGTGGAACTATGGCGTGACCGACTATCTCAGTCAAAGTATATCTAATGTCATCTTGTTCGATTCTGGAAAGCTCTGGGAGAAAATAGGAGTGATGATGCATATCATCCCAAGGTTTGTTAGAACCATTCATGGCCTCAACGATGGCTTCATCCGAAGGTAAAGTCTTATCGAGGAATTCATGTGAGAAAGACAAAGAATTTTCCCACATGGGCTCAATAACAAGATCCTCCTCGTTCGTCTATGAGGTAATAGGATCGAGATCGACAAAAGAGTCAAGAACAACTTGATACACTATCTTTGTCATCGATAGTGGCATGGCCATTCCGATATGTGACTAACCTTCAAAAGATGCAATCAAGGATGGTAGGGTCCAAGGATCGTTAAAATAGGAAGTGCAGAAAGGAACAAACCTCTCTGACGAAATGGGCCTACTGGACATGGCGTAAATATGGTGAATCGGTGTGATGAAGTCGAAGGTACCCATAAGTGATGAATACATTTCGACACCGATATTCTCAGTTGGCGGTTGAGAATTTTTGACCACAGGGATCGACTATCCAACAGATGCATTGGGACCAACATATGCAAAGGACAATTGATCGATAGTCACGATCTTCCCATCGTGAGGAAAAAAAGAGAGTACGGAAGATGGATGATACGATTCTAGTCATAGCATAAGTCCAATTTCATAGTAACAAGTTATAATCGAGGGGAGTATCAACCACCTCGACATCTACCTCTACCATCTCCCCACCTAACTAGACTGAAAAGGTAGGAAGAATACTATGAGGGTAGAAGGAACGACCGTCAAAAGCAATCAACATGGTTGGAGACTGAGAAAGAGTCGAAGAGACGAGGGATTTCCAACATACCAGGGACATCAAAGATGTTTCAATGCCTTCATCAACAATAATACGCTTGATGGTATACTTAGAGTAACCCACGAGGATTTGGAATGCCACATGGTAAGGCAGGTGAGGCTTCACATATATGACATCAAACTTGATAACTTTTGAGCCATGAGGGTATAAAGCTCCTAATGTAGATAGAAAGACATTGCTCTATGAAGGAGATGTCTAGAGAACCTCCAAAGCCAACATCGCACAAGGGGTTTGACCCAGGTCCTCAAAAATAGAGTAATTCTAGGAGGCTCTAGCATTAGGATTGTGGGTAGAGCGCTTGAGTAATCCTTTCATAATACGAGGTGCTGGCTCTAGTTTTTCTATCTGTAGGGGCATCTTCGGAGGAGGAGGAGCCTCTAGACTAGATACAGTTTGTGGAGAACTGTAATTGCGAGATCAAGTGGCTACATTAACCTCATATTTGACCATATTGATGCATAAATGAGGCTGGAGAGGCCCTTTTCATATTAGTCATGAATTCCAAAACCCTAGACATCCAAAAACCTAACCCTAGAAGGTGAAACTCCAAAAGTCATGTGGGCCCTATGGGTAAGTTGGTGTAATTTTGTACCTCAACTTCCTAGGGTTGTAACTTTTGCATACGACCTCCTTTTTAGGCATGTGATAGCTTGTTGGAAATGTATTATAGAGAAATACACATTCTTCAATCAGACTTTGACTTTTTGTATATTCTGACTATGGTTATCCAAAAAAACAACGTTTAGGGCCCCAAAACAGGCATGAAAGTACACCAAGATGTGTTGAAATGAAAACATGCAAAATAAGCTAGCTGGATTAGGCGAGAGGCAACTCGTATCCCTCTGGAGAACATGGAAGGATTCTGATAACCACATAAGTGTATAAAGCACAATTATAAAGTAGTACAAAAAGACGTGTTGAATAAAAAATGGACACGAGGAGCCAGTTGGAATAGGTGGGTGGCCACCAATATCCACCTGGATAAATCCTCCCCCATTAGGAAGAAATGGTGTGCATTGCATTGAGTTCCCCCATCAGGTGAGGAAAATTTTGCTGGGTTTGGCCCTGGGTGAGGAAACTTGGGCACCATTCCAGTAAGAATTTTCTAATGAGGGTTTTAAAAACTGCTCCCATCTGGAGTGGACATTGTTTAGGGGTTTCCAAAGGTGTGAAATTGATCTCCTCCGGGTGTGAATATGGAAGATAAAGGTGGATTTTTCATTCCAAATGTGTTGGTTGAAATCAGAATAGAGGAGGTGGGTGTAAAGGAAGAAATGTGAGCAGTAGTGTGTTCACCGGGTTGGTTACTCCATCCAGAAGGAACATGATTAGACCCGAGGTTAAAAGGAGGAATGCCTTCAATGGTAGGAGTCATTTGAGGGACATGAGTTCCACCAAATGACAATGGAGTATAAGGAGGAGTTGTGCCCCCAAGTCCAATGCTAACATTAGTGCCATTTTTTGGGATGGAGTTTGAAAATTGCAATGTAAAATTTGGCATACCATAAGAAAAAGGACTAGAGGCCATAGAGATGGACTGAAAATTTTATCCCGATGAGTGATTAAGAGACCCAAAAGGGTTCGTGGCTAGAGGTTGAGTATTCACTATAGGACATGAAACAGTGATGACATATGCCTCTGACACTACAACCATTGTAGTTGAAGGTGTCGAAGGGGTACCATTAACTATAGTAGGCATGGGAGTTTAAGGGCTCCCAATATATTGATTACCCAGCTCAATACTCATCCTTGTACAATCACAAGTCTGATAAGTGGAGGTTTGTGTGCCATGTATAATAACTCTATGCCTTTTAGAAGGCAAAGAATCAAAATGTGGTGGCAACTATAACAAGGAGGTATACCTTTGGGGAAGCTAGTCTGGCTCCATGATGACTCAATACTCAATATATAGAAAACAAATCCTAAGGCCAACTAGTAATCAAAGAGCACACCAAAAATAATCAAACGACCAATATGCACACAAACAAGATAAAGTGGTTGAAAGGGACCTCCCTCTCTAAATTAAGTATGCCTCACCCAAGAGGGGTCTGAGACTCCTCTGCTAAAGATCGGAGGAAACATAATTAGTTATAAGGGCCCTCGTGGGCTTAAAAACTAGTTGGTCATATCCCCTTGGAGATGTAATCCTCCATAAAGGTTGTGTGTTGTTTGAACCTTATCTGACCCAGGGTACCTGCAGAATAACCCCTGCAAGTAACCTATGTGGTACCTAAGTTAAGAAACTAAGAAACCACGGTATAACTGATGCACAGGCGAACAGTCATAAGTAAGGTCCACTATATGGGTAGGATAGAAAAGCCTGAAACCTTGAAAGCACCACCTCTCACAGAGGTAAGGGCACAAGGAAGATCCCCATATAATACTAGATCCATAGAAACATATCTGATGCTAATAAGGTATCGGGGGGATATACCTTCAACCAAACTCACGTGACCTCATTCTTAAATATGGTGTAAGCAAAGCCTCCTAACATTACCAATTATACCATGGATTTCTCCACTCCCTTAGTCAGAAACATATGTTGATTTAATAGCCTTGGAGAATTTTACTCACAAAATCCTATTCGAAGGCTCTAAATCCTAAGCTAGTTTGTGCACCCTACAAAAATAAAATCATTACAAATCAATTTTAAATTATAGTGTTACTTTTAATGGCCTTTCTTACTCAAAAGGTGTGGTCATGAAACTAGTGATGTTATGACTCAACAAGTAAAATAAATGAATGTGAATACAATGCAAAGTCCTAACTTCATTTTCCAATGAATGATATGCTTTTCAAAATGCAATTCTCAATTCAGTTCTACAATTCTAAAATAAAATTGCAACCTTTCTTTACATGCACTAACATTAACGATAAAGACTCAAAAGATCAAAAACACTAATCAATGTAAAATGACTAATATTTTTTTATTTTCAATATAAGAGAATGAAAATGCAAGGACTAAACAACAACTTGATATAAATACTCTATTGTGTGTAAACAGAGACAAACCAAATAGGATATCAAGAAGCAAAACACCCATCACAAGATGCAAGGACAATCAAATGAAAAAGATGATGAGAAATGCACCTGATCCGGATTTAGGAGCAGAATGAACTGAATAACAGACTAAATACCATAAAAATAGAGATAAGAAAAATAACATGAATATTCAGTGAACAATATCTTCTATTAAATAATGAAATAGGTTAAAACTGTAAAACTGTAGAACTGAAATTTACTCAAATGGTGGTAGTTATCTCTGAGAAGAGATGTGGTTGCTATGCACATTCATCTAAGAAGAATGTATTACAATGAGGCTAGAGAGGCCCTTTTCATATTACTCATGAATTCCAAAACCATTGACATTTAAAAACCTAACCCTAGAAGGTGAAACTCCAAAAGTCATGTGGGCCCTATGGGTAAGTTGGTGTAATTTGGTACCTTAACTTCCTAGGGTTGTAACTTTTGCATACAACCTCTGTTTTAGGCGCGTGATAGCCCGTTGGAAAGGTATTTCAGAGAAATACACATTGTTCCATCAGAATTTGACTTTGTCTATAGTTTTACTATGGATATCCAAGAAAATAACATTTAGGGCCCCAAAACAACCCTGAAAGTACACAAAGATGTGCTAAAATGAAAACATACAAAATAAGCCAGTTGGATTAGGAAAGAGGCCACTCATATCCCCCTGGAGAATGTGNAATGGATATCCAAGAAAATAACATTTAGGGCCCCAAAACAACCCTGAAAGTACACAAAGATGTGCTAAAATGAAAACATACAAAATAAGCCAGTTGGATTAGGAAAGAGGCCACTCATATCCCCCTGGAGAATGTGGAAGGCTTCAGATAATAAAAAAAGTGTACAAATCACAATTATAAAGAATTACAAAAAGACTTGTTGAATAAAAAATGGACACAAGGAGCTAGTTGGAATAGGTGGGTGGCCACCAATATCCACCTGGATCAATCCTCCCCCCTTAGGACACATTGGTTTGCATTGCGTTGAGTTCCCCCATCAAGTGAGGAAAATTTTGTTGGATTTGGCCACTTTCCTCGGTGTAGGAGTTTCCCTCCCTTAACAACCCGATAAAGTTGCATCCATTGCTGGCAATTTCTCTTGACCTGTGTGTCCACTATCTAATCGGTGGATGCTTGTTCCATGCATTAAGGGTTGAGCTCTATTGGTTTTAGTTGTTTAGCGATCTCAGAGGTGTCCAATAAGGGTGGGAAATATGGCCGAAGGAGGTCCACATTGAATACTGGATGGATATAAAGGAAGGGTGGAGTGTTGTGATCAAAAGAATTGCTACCCACAACCTTAGTGATAGTGTAAGGTCCATAACGAAGTGGGAAAAGATTTTGATGGGGCATGGTGAGATGCTCCTTTTGTAAATGTAACCATAATTTTTTGCCAACCTGAAAATTGTGTGGTACCCTGTGTTGATCATGGTGCTTCTTGTACTTAGCATTGGATTTCTACAAAATCTCTTCGACCTGTTGGCAGATGTGTTGAATCCTCTCAATGAATCTGGTGGATTTTGCGATCACATACTGATCATGGAAAGAGTTTGTTTGTGCGGTGGCAAGAGGAAGTGCAACATCAATGGGTCCCAAGGGTTGGAATCCCAGACCCACCTAAAATGGGCTATGGTTGGTGGAACTATGGAGAGCCCTGTTGTAGTTGTGTTGGACATATGGGAGACTCTTGTCCCATGTACTAGGATGCTTAGAATTTTACATGCACAGAATGTTCACAATGATCTAATTGACAACCTCAGTTTGGCCATCAGTTTGGGGGTGGAAAGCAGTGGATTTTGTGAGCTTGGTGTTCAACAGGCACCAGAGACTTGACCAAAAGGTGTTGAGGAACCTGTTGTCTCAGTCGGAGATGATGGTATGTGGTATCCAAAAGTGGACCCAAACTAGTTTGAAGAAGAGATTGGAAGTATCTTTCAGTGTGAAATTATTCTTACAGGTTGTGAGGATGACCATCTTTGAAAACCGATCAATGACCAAAAACACACAGTCATTTCTGTTCTTGGTGGACAACAAAGCAGACACGTAATCCATGGAGATGGATTCCCACGACTTCTCAGGAATAAGAAGAGGGGTGTATAAGTATTGCTTCTTGATGGATGACTTGGCAATGGAATAGACAGTGAAAGATATTACATACTTGTTGACTTCCTATCGAAGTTTTGGCCAATAAAAATGTTTCTGAAGAACGACCATAGTTTTCTCTATGCCAAAATGTCCTGCCACCTGACTGTAATGGGATTCCCAAATCATCTTTGCACACTCACTTGTAGGAACATCGAGATGGCCCATGTGGCATAAGAGTCTGTACTGAATGTGAAAATCATTGACAGTGGAACCTGAACCCAAGAGCTGATATGTGGTGGCGAATTTTGAATCTTGCTGGTAAAGTTGGGGCCACTCCGATGTTTCATGTCCACAGGAATGGAGCACAGTGGTGAGTGCAGCCACATGAGGCTGGCTAAAGAAGTCATCGACATGATTGGAGATACATGTCTTATACTTGATGTTGAGATGAAACTTTTGCAAGGAGGTAGACCACTTATGATGGTGGTCATTATGTAATTTTCCTTGTGTCTGTATGAACTACAGAGGCTTGTGATCAGTGTGTATGATTGTCTCTTTCCACAGAATATCATGTTTCCATTAACGACATGATTGTACAATGGAATGCATTTCCTTGTCATAGGTGGGGTATTTCTGGACAATATTAGAGAGTGTCTCATTATGGTATGCCACCGGATGCCCATGTTGAGTGAGAACTGAACCCACAACATATTCAGATACATCAGTCTCAATATTGAATGGTTGTTGTAGATCAGGCAAGGAGAGTACTGGAGATGAGCACAAATGATGTTTTAGATCATCAAATTCTCATTGTTTCTCCTTCCCCCACATGAAATTGGCCCTACCACCACCCTTTCTCACCTGGATGAGGGCCCATGCAATATGGGAGACTCCCAGCATGAAATGTCGATAGAAATTGGCTAGTCCCAAGAAGCTCTAAAGATTTATCAGTTTGGTTAGGGCTAGCCAGTCACAAATGACTTGGATATTAGTTGGATCAACATGTACCCCATGCTCATCAACAATGTATCCTAGGTATTGGACCCTGTTCATTCCAAAATAACATTTTTCCAAGTTGGCACAAAGCTTGTGCTACCACAGAGTGCTCAAAACCTATTGAATATGCCACATGTGCTCCTCTCATGTTCTGCTGAAGATGAGGATGTCATCCAAATATACTACCAGAAAGGACATGGTGGAGGGTCTCAATACATCATCCATCAAACTCATGAAAGTAGTTGGTGCATTTGTTAAGACAAAGGGAATGGATAGTCATTTGTAGAGACCTTCTTTAGACTTGAAGGATATCTTCCAGACATCAGTAGGTTCGATGGGACCCTTCTAGTAGCCAGACTTCAGGTCAATGTTGCTGAATAAATTCCCCCCCTTCAATTGGTCAAGAAGTTCATCAATCCTGGGAATGGGGTAGCGGTTCTTGACTTTTATTTTTTTTAAGGCTCTGTAATCAATTCAGAGTCACCAAGTCCCTTCCTTCATCTGCACTAGTACAATCGGGCTTCTGCAAGGGGAGAAGTTGGGTCTGATGTGCCTCTTTTGAAGAAGCTCTTGGATCTGATGCCTGATTTTGTCATTCTCCATTAGCGAGCATCGATAGACTGTTCCATTAGATAGAGGTGCATCAGGGGTCAGATCAATTGGATGCTTTACTTGACAGTCTGCTGGACCCTTATAGGTGAGATGAAGATGTCTCTGTATTCTTCCATGATCCAATCCACTTTCTTCTGCTGCAAAGAGAGGCGTTGTGTAGAGGCCATGGATGTGGCAATTACCTTCTTACTGTGAACATGGATCATAAAGAATATGAACTTTCCAGTCTGTGAAATGACCTTATTGCATTGCTTAGCAGAGATTAAAGAAATAACAGTAGGCGGTTCCACCTCTGGGATCCTTTAAAATTATCTACCCAAAGTAATAATAACACTGCAGTGTCTAGACTCATACACAACATGATGCTTCCAAAAATATGGTTGTCCTAAAAGACCATACCAAACTTCAAGGGGATAAATATCACACAATACCTCATCTTTGAAAGGCTTGATGTCGTAGGGTAGAAGACATTGTTGGCTGACACAAATATCTCTTCCTTGACTAAGCCAACTGATGGTGTAGGGATTCGGGTCTAGTGTCATTGGCAGGTTTAGTTGCTTGATAAACCCTGATGAAATCATGTTATTCTGACTACCTCTATCGAAAATGAAATGAATTGGAGCCCCCTTGACCCATATCTGTGAGTGAAAGAGGAGTTCCCTTTCCTATGGTTCTTCTGGTTTGCTTCACCAAACTTTGGTGGTAACGAGCATGGCACTGGGTTCAACATCGATAATATTCTTCCCTCCTTCAGGATTTGACTTGGAATTAGAATCAGCCTCTGACTCGGAAGATTTCATCTCGGCCATGAGGGACTGCTTGGAGCGACATTCGTTGGTGTTGTGCCAAGGACTTTTATGGTACTCACACCATTTTTCCATGTCCTTTTTTGTCTTCTAATTTTCCTTCTTGTGTTGTGGTTTTGACAAATTGTCCTGAGGGCGGCCATATCGAATTGGTCCCTTGCTGTGTGGGTTGGGGTTTCCTTTTCCCTGGTTTGACTATGAGGGGTTTTTAGATCCAAAAATCTCTTTTTTTTTGCTTAAATTTATGCTCTATATTGATAGCATATCTATAAGTCGTTCCCAATGAAGTGATGTCTAAGAACTCCATTTTTGTTTGAATATATCTATGCAAACATCATCAGTATTTGAGAACCATATGACATTCAAAATATTTGATACCCAATTTGGTGCGTAGGGTATGGAAAATATTGGTGAAGTCTGGTACTTTCTGGTCCCTTTCTTGACGTAGGGTGGTCCATCTGGTGTACTAGTCCTCATATCTTCCAACAGGGTAGTATTGTTCTTTAATGGAATCTTAGAATGAATCTCATGTAGAGGACACCACAAAAATTATATATTCCTCCACGTCCCTTTGATCAGAGTAAGTATCCCACCAGTATTTAACATGGGGAAGGACCTTGAGAAGTGAAAAAGTGATATTTTCCCTATCAGAAAAATTGTGGACCGAAAAATATCCTTCAAGCAGATTCAACCATTTATCTACAACATCCACATCTACCAGTCCCTCAATTAATGGAATATAAAAATTTACATGTACCTTGAAGTGGGTTGCATGGCTGCTTGATGAAGATTCTTCTCCCGTGGGAAACCGTCGATTGATCTACGTGAAGTTGTCCATCATTTCATTCCTTTGTCGTGTGAGGGATTCCTCGAGAAACATTTTAATAGGATCTCCTGCTCCATCATATTTATTTTTGTCTCCCATGGGTTTTTGTCGGGCTCAGCATGCCCGATCTGGTAATGGATCGATTGGTTCGAATCCCCACTTATTGTACCCAAACCTTGTTGGGAACATGCATGGAGAAAAATAAATGAAGAGAAGATCGCTCTGATACCACTGATCTAGGTTTAGGAGAAGAACAAACTGATTAACAAACTAGATACCATAAACACAGAGATAATAATAATAACACAACTATCCAGTGAACAATATATTCTATTAAATAATGAAATAGGATGAAACTGTAAAATTGTAGAACTGAAACTTTCTCAAATGGTGGTAGTTATCTCTGAGAATAGCTGTGGTTTCTACGTGCATCCATCTGAGAAGAATGGATTGCAATGAGGATCCATAGGCCCTTTTCATATTACTCATGAATTCCAAAACCCTAGACATCCAAAAACCTAACCCTAGAAGGTGAAACGCTAAAATTCATGTGGGCCCTATGGGTAAGTTGGTGTAATTTGGTACCTCAACTTCCTGGGGCCGTAACTTTTGCATACAACCTATGTTTTAGGTGCATGATAGCCCATTGGAAAGGTATTTCAGAGAAATACATATTCCTCCATCAGACTATGACTCTGTCTATAGTCTGACTATGGCGATCCAAGAAAACAACACTTAGGGCCCCAAAACAACCCTGAAAGTACAACAAGATGTGATGACATGAAAACATACAAAATAAGCCAGTTGGATTAGGCGAGAGGCCACCCATATCCACCTGGAGAATGTGTGAGGCTTCAGACAACCCCAGAAGTGTAGAACTCACAATTATAAAGTAGTACATAAAAACGTCCTGAACAAAAATGGACACAAGGAGCTAGTTGGAATAGGTGGGTGGCCACCAATATCCACCTGGATCAATCCTCCCCCCTTAGGACACATTGGTTTGCATTGCGTTGAGTTCCCCCATCAAGTGAGGAAAATTTTGTTGGATTTGGCCACTTTCCTCGGTGTAGGAGTTTCCCTCCCTTAAC
>JASDQU010685775.1:18903-39943 GCA_032191745.1 Picea mariana | reverse complement strand
AACTAAACAAGCTACTCTTTTAAGTAATGACCCCAACCATGATCCTTTATGGCTAGATGAGGACCTTGTTTTATCTAATAGCTACAAAAGAAGCTCTGAAGACCTAATTGAGAATTTGTTTGGTACCGAGTTGGTCAAGCTCTGTAGCTCTCAAGACCTAATAATTTGAAATGGAGTAATAAAGTGGCCAAACTCCAACCAGATGACCTATATTCATGTGCTAGGTAGTAGTGTTGTAGATTATGTGATATCTGATATCCCCATTTCCAACCAAATAGCAACTTTTGACCTTTTAAATGACCATGAGCCTGACTCTGATCATAAACCTTTAACCCTAACTCTAAAATTTTCCATGCATAGGAGAACCATTGAAGAAAATTCTGATAATCAAAGGAATTTGTGCTTTGACAAAAGTAAAGTTGACATTTTCTTAAAGGATTTAAATAGTAAATTAAACCTCCTAACTTATAAGGACAACATTGAAGAACTCTATCATAATTTTACAACTACCCTTTCCACTTCTATTAACAAGTTCTCATTCGAGGTGTCCTATAAAAAGAATAATAGAACAACCAATTCTTGGTATGATAAAGAATGTAAAATTGCTAAGAAATCCATTAGGGATGCTTCTAATGAGTCCTTAAAACTCGATAACATCAATACATACAAATCCCTAATTAAAAGGAAAAAAATATAATATATCAATAAAAGGCAAGAGCAACTTTCACAACTATACAAATTGGATCCTAAGAAGTTCTGGAGCAAAATTCTAAAACAAAATACTAAATAAAATAATAGGATTCCCTTAAGAACCTAGAATTACTACCTTAAAAGTCTTTACGAGTTCCCTAATTCTATGGACACCATTCCTATTGTCCCTACAAAGGAAGAAGTTTTTTCTTTAGATGACATAGAGTTCGGGGTTAAGTGGCTTGCAAATGGGAAAGATAAGGACATTCAAGGCTACCAAGCTGAAATTTTTAAAATCAGAGGGCCAATCCTTATCCATCACATACACAAGCTCTTCAATTTAGCAGTCAAGCAAGGCTTCCCTAAACCTTGGATGCAAAGCCTCATTGTTTCTATTTTTAAAAATGGGGATAGAAACATTCCCTCTAATTATAGGACCATTATGATTAGCCCGATTTTAGCCAAGCTTTATGGAATTGTTTTGGAAAAGAAGATTAGCCTTTGGCTAGAAATTCACGGTAAAAGAGCTAAAGGCCAAGCTGGGTTTAGGAGATATCATTCAATTGTGGACCATATTGTTACCTTTAGGATCATTGCAGAGGAGTTCCACAATACTAAAACCAATATTTTTTGTTGTTTTGTTGACTTTAGAAAAGCTTTCGACATGGTTCCTAGGAAAAACATTTGGAATAGATTGGAAGAGATAAAAGTGCCTCTCGATTTGAGGGTTGCTGCAATAAGGATGTATGAGAATGTTATTGCTAAGTTTAAAAACACGGAGGGCTGGTCAAAAGAGATTAACTACAATATCGGAGTCAAACAAAGTTGTCCCTTGTCCCCTANCCAATCCTTATCCATCACATACACAAGCTCTTCAATTTAGCAGTCAAGCAAGGCTTCCCTAAACCTTGGACACAAAGCCTCATTGTTCCTATTTTTAAAAATGGGGATAGAAACATTCCCTCTAATTATAGGACCATTATGATTAGCCCGATTTTAGCCAAGCTTTATGGAATTGTTTTGGAAAATAAGATTAGCCTTTGGCTAGAAATTCACGGTAAAAGAGCTAAAGGCCAAGCTGGGTTTAGGAGATATCATTCAATTGTGGACCATATTGTTACCTTTAGGATCATTGCAGAGGAATTCCACAATACTAAAACCAATATTTTTTGTTGTTTTGTTGACTTTAGAAAAGCTTTTGACATGGTTCCTAGGAAAAACATTTGGAATAGATTGGAAGAGATAAAAGTGCCTCTCGATTTGAGGTTGCTACAATAAGGATGTATGAGAATGTTATTTCTAAGTTTAAAAACACGGAGGGCTGGTCAAAAGAGATTAACTGCAATATCGAAGTCAAACAAAGTTGTCCCTTGTCCCCTACCCTTTTTGGCATATACATTGACAAGTTAGAAGAATGCTTAGAAAAAACAGGTTGTGTTAGCCCTACTCTCACTGGTATAGCCATCAATCTTCTTCTTTATGCTGATAATATCGTTCTTATGGAAAGGAGTCTCCATGATCTTGAAAACCAACTAAGAATTCTCAAGGATTTTTGCTCCAATGTGGGTATGACTATTAATACTAATAAGACTAAGGTCATGATTATTAAATCCATTAAGATCACTTATGATACCTTTGTATATGAAAACAACAACTTGGAGGCAGTGACTTCATATAAATATCTTGGAATTGATATTCACCACAAGCTCAACTGGAATTATAGCCTTATTGGGGGGTGGAAAGCTTCATCCAATGGTCCAGATTCCTCACAGTGCTCGATCCGACGACCATTGTCGCTCCTCCTCCTAAACTTACAATTTCTTCCGACTTAGAATATTTTCTAAGTATTCAAAGGTTTCGGCCTCTGAACCTTCTCTTGTGAAATCGGTTGAAAGGTCTCATCTTCTCTTTTCCTCTTGAGCTTTGTCTTCATAAAAGAGGACTTATTCTAGTGCTATCATCGTTGTTTTCCTATTTTCCATCGTCGTTGTTGTTCTTGCCATCAATGACAAGCACACTATTCCTACAAAAATGCCAACAATCTCCGCCTTTTTCATTGATGGAAACCCTGAAAGGTTGCACTATTCTACTTAGACCTCCCACTATAGCATCCAGACCACACCTTTTTCTCCCCCTTTGACATCAATGTCAAAGAAAACTGAGAGTGACAATGTTCTCCCCTTGATCAGAGATATAATAAGCACTCTCCCCCTGATTAGATCTACTATGAGCACTCTCCCCCTGATCAGATAAACTATTTTAACTTGATAACAGGGTCACGCCCAACTTCTGGCGTAGATACTCAAACTGAACTTTTGCAAGCGATTTAGTGAAGATATCAGCAATTTGATCCAGTTCCTCATTCATTGATTTTAACCAATTTACATCTTTATTAGCTTCATTAAAGTTATTGGGTTCCACCATGGATATGAAGGCTATATGTGATTGCTCGTGTCTTTGATTATCCTTCTCCTGGTTTGTACACCTTTGTCTTTCTCACCAATTATCTGACTTGCAAGATGATTCTTTTGAGTAATTCTGGAGGAAGGATTTGATGTTGATTGTTGTCTTGACTCTTCTTGTCTGGGTGTCTCTTCTCCACCTGATTCATCATCTTCTTGTGACTTTGAGATTTTTTGTTCTTCATTTTCATTATTCTCATCATCTTCTTCATCTGACTTGGTGCTTATTCTCTGTTGATCTTTTACATGATCTTCTTCATCAATTCGAACATCAACACATTCTACTAATTTATGCATTCTTTTGTTAAAGCATATGTATCCTTTACTATTTGTTGCATATCCTAAGAAGATACCTTCATCATCTCTACCATCAAATTTTCCCAGATGATCATCATTATTTTTGATGTAGCATTTACTTCCAAATACTTTGAAGTGCTTGATTGATGCAGGTCGACCAAACCACAGCTTATATGGATTTTTATCACTGTTCGGCCTTAGATGCGATTTTTTTAGAATATGAATAGTCGTGTGAACAGCCTCCACCCAAAAGGTTTGTGAAATGTCCCTTTCACTCATCATATCCCTTGCCATCTTTTGAACTGGTCTATTTTGGCGTTCTACAACTCCATTTTGTTAAGGAGTACCTGGAATAGTATATTCTCTTTTAATTCCATGTTTGTCATGGAATTCTTTGAAATCTCTCGACAGAAATTCTCCTCCCCTGTCTGAGCCAATTCCCTTTAACTTCCTTCCTGTCTGATTCTCAACCAACGCCTTAAACATTTTGAATTTCTCAAATGCATCAGATTTTTCTCTTAGAAAGGCAACCCACGTAAGTCTAGAGAATTCATCAATGACCAGCATAAAATAATGTTCTCCTCCATTTCCTCCCTTTCGCGATGGTCCACACAAATTCATATGAATAATTTAAAGCGGTTTCTCTAAATATGTGAAACTCTTTGATTTGAATTGAGCATGAGTCAGCTTCCCCATTTGACAGGATTCGCATACAGAGTTATGAGGCTTAGATATTCTTGGAAGATGTTTTACATCACCTTCATTATTTAGTTTGACAATATGATCAAATTTCAGGTGTCTAAGCCTTTTGTGCCATAACCAAATTTCATCAAATTTTCTTAAATGACATTCCTCCTTATCTTGCTTCAGAACATAGACATTGTTTTCAGTTCCAACCCCTTTTGCAATCAGTTCTCCTGTGTTCATTGTTTTTATTTTACAATCCTTGGCAGTGAAAGTGACTTCACATCCTCTGTCACACACCTGACTGACATTAAGAATATTATTCTTTAATCCATCAACAAATAATACATCTTGAGCTTTGCCTCTTTTGTTACTTAAGCTTACTAGACCTTTACATCTGATCTTTCCTGGAGCATCATTTCCAAAAGTCACATTTCTTGATTTACTTTCTTTGAGGGATAGGAACTTACTTTTGTCACTTGTCATATGCCTGGAGCATCCGCTGTGAATATACTAGGGGTGCTTTTGTGTTTGAGCTGACAACACTAAACCAAACTTGTCATCTTCTTTCTTCTTCCAAACCTTGACATTTTCAGCTCTATCATTTAAATCTAGCTTATAGTTCGTTAAGCGACAGTTTGTAGCTTTATGTCCATAATTATGGCAGATGTAGCATTCTGGTTCATTGAATAAAGGATCATAATGATTTTTATGCTTAATCTGCGTCTTTTTCCCAGCCATCACATGATTTGTAGTCTGTGGTTGTTTGTTACTTGGTTGTATCATTCTTTTTTGTGGCATATATTTATTCCTTGGGTGTCTTGATTGCTCATGTCTAAATCTTAAAGAGAAATTTATAGCTTTGTGGCCAAAGTTAGAACAGTAAAAACAATATCCATAGAAAAAAAAAATTTACCTGGAAAATGGTTGTTTTCTTTGAGCAGGTCGATTTCTTCCATGCTGATGATTTCCTTGAGCAGAGGGTGTATTATTTCTTTGTTCTACAGATTCAGTTTCGGTACCTTTTTCTTCACTCCTCCTTGGCGGATGATTATCTTCCTTTGTTTCTGCATGTTTGTTGTTGTCAATGGTTGTATATTTGACAAACTTAATGGATTTTTTGTTTCTTGGTTGACCACTACTTGATCCCTCTTCATAACCCAAACCATTTTTCAACTTTGGGTTCCTTTGCTGATTCAAAATGGTGGCTAATCCTTCTGAGGCTTTGATACTTGACAGATTTTGGTGATACAAGGCTTGAAACTTCTCCAACTCTTTTCTAGTTTTCACTACTTCTTCTTCCAAAGCTTCACATCTCACCTTCTTCTCTGCTAATTGTTGTTTTAGAATATCTTCTATTTTCTTTGCTTCTTCTAATTCTACTTTTAACAAAACAAAATCTTCACTTGGTTCTTTACCATTCTTTTCAAACTGCATCAACAACTGTTTTTCTTTTCTCTTCTTAAGTCAGAGTCTGTCAATCTCTTCTAAAGCACTGATTAGTTCACCTTCCATATCAACCACAGCTTCTTCATCATTCATGTCGCCTCCTACGTATTAATCATCAAGGTCTCCTATGGCCATAAGCATAAAATCATTCACTTTAACTTCACAAGATGAATTTCTATCTATGTCTTCTGAGGAGTCATCATTATTTGCACACAATTTTTTCTTTTTACTATATTTCTTAAATTTGTATTGCTTTTCATCATCAAAGTTCTGGTCTTTTTCCTTGTGAGGACACTTAGATGCAAAATGACCTATCTTACCACAATTGAAACATTTAAATGGCATCTTGCCTTGGTATTTGCATGATTCTTTCTTTAACATTCTCACAAATTTTTCCTCATTCTCATCTATATCGGAGTCTATGTTTTTCTCTGCTTTAAAGGATGCCTCTCTTGTAGTGGATTTACCTTTGGTGATTCTCATTTCATAAGAAGTTAGGGTTCCAAGAAGTTGATTCAGAGTCAACGTTTTGAGATCAGTTGTTTCTTCTATAGCAGAGACCTTTGAGTTAAATCTATCAGGAAGAGATCTTAATATTTAATGGACTAGAAAAAATTCATCTATCGTTTCACCTAGACCTTTCATAGTGTTTACAAGTTCTTCTATACATACGAAGTACTTATTGATAGCTTCATCTTCATCCATCTTTAACTGCTCGAATTTCAGTCTGTGAGTATGAAGTTTTTCTTCTTTCACCTTTTCATTACCTTCATAACTACTTATCATCTTGTCCCACATAACTTTTATTGAATCACAGTGCATGATTTTGACAAACTCGACTTCTGCAAGTCCACTGAGGATGGAATTCATTTCTTTTTCATTAAAGCTAAACTCTAGCTTATCATCTTTTGAGGCCAAGACTATAGGCTTCACATATCCAGTTTCAACTACATCCCAAACATCAGCACCCAAAGACATTAAATATGTTCTCATCCTTATTTTCCAGAAGGCAAAGTTTGTTCCATCAAACAGAGGGGCTCTATTAGTTGAACTTCCTTCATGACTAGTCATGTTCAAGCTTATGGATTTACCTTTGATCAAAGGCACCTGCTCTGATACCAATTGTTGGAAAAATAACTAAGAGGGGGGGGGTGAATCGGTTATATATATAAGCTTGAAAACATTCCTGTTCTTTTCTTAATCTTTCTATATTATTATTTAATGCGTTGTTGATAACTTAACATGCATAGATATACAATTTTGATCAATCACACAGAATACACAGAGACACTGATTTTCATGAGGAAACCCATAAAGGGAGAAAACTTCTTCTTCTTAAGATGTCAATCAAGCTCCAACTTTCATGTACACCACAGTCTTTGAGCACCAACTCAAATATGAGGCTACAACCTATGATAGCAAGCTACAACTTGTAGAGAGCACCAACTCTCAGATTTCTCTAGCAACAACTAGATGGAGCATCAACTCCCAGGTTTCTCTAGCACCAACTAGATGGAAGCACCAACTTCCATTATTCAAGCACCAAATTGAATAATAGAGGACCACAGTCCTCCCGAACACCACCCTACCACCCTGATTATAAAACTTTGTTTGTTTAAACCCTTGCAACAATATAGATATTTCAATACGTACCACTTTTTTTATGTTCTGCAATTCTGCTCTGCTTCTTTCTGTTCATACTTGGCTCCACTTGATGTCTCTTATGTTCAGCTTTTCTTCCTCCTTTTCTGATCTATTCTCCCTCAGCATTCTATGCGTTGCACCTCTTTTATACTCTTCAGATCCTGCACCCTACCTCCTTCTACCTGCATGAATATCTATGAAAGAGCTAACTCTCTTCTTTGTTCTGCATGTTTTTATGACGCCAAGTCCTCTACCAGATCATTCTCGCAACTCTTTGTCTTCTCTGGCAGTTATCTTGAGTCTATTCGTGATCGGTGGTCGTTATCCTGAGATTCTCTGGCAGTGCGACCCTTTATCTTCTCTGTTACAGTTGAGCTTATTCTTTCTGTTACAGTTACAGTTTATCTTCTCTAAGAGTTACTGGAGGTCTTCTCTGTCAGTTACAGAAGGTCCTCGCAAAGAGGCTCCTTTCGAACTTCACCCGTGTGAACTAGCACCGGGTGCAAGTTTCCCCCACGTGACCACTGGTTGTGACCACTCGCCAACCAAGAAGGCGCTTCGCGACTTCGCACATCGAGTATTCTGCTGCGAGTCACCTCGACTCTCCCAAATCTCGATTTTCGAAGTGGAGCCTAGCGACACTAGCTCCTTCCCTTATTCTCTGTTGATATGACCTCTTGATGTGACCACATTCCAATCAAAAATCCATTTGTGACTTCGTGTTTCAGATATTCTGTTGTGAGTCACCTCAATTCTCCCAACTCCCGAAACTTCGAGGTAGAGCCTAGCGATGCTAGATCCTTCCCCTATTCTCCACTAATGCGACCACTGGCTGTGACTTGGGGCCAAGCACTTCAAAACTTTGCGTTTCGCGAACTCACAAGTTAGCTCTCCTCCTTTCTCCGATGTTTGAACTTTTGAACTCTGAACTTTTTTGTGTCAAATCAATGGTCCACGAACCTCTGTGATCCGACGGCTTAGATCTCCTCTATGCACTTCGGGACTTTGCACTTCGCGATGTCGAAAGTTAGATCACCTCCTTTCTTTCGTTTCCTGATTTTTGAACTCCGAACCAGATCAACGGTCAGCGGCTTTCCACGATTAATGACTGTGATCAATTTCGCGAACTCGGACTTCGCGAGTTCCTGTCTTGGGCATTCACTCTTACCTCTGGTTTTCCCAATTTACGAATCAATGAAGCGCTGATCTCTCGCCACGTGTCCTCTGGATCCAACGGTCCATAATTTCTTCGTGACTTCGTGCTTCAGAGGCTTTCAACTATCCTCCTTGCAAATCTTTCGAAGTCTGAATCCTTGAAATCTCGGATCTGCTTGCACCTGTCCTTTCTCGATCCAACGGTCCAGAATTACTTTGCGACTTCGTGTTTCATGATGTCTGCGGACTGCTCGACGTAGTTCTTCCGATTCGTGATTCTGTGAATCTGCTTATCTGCTGCCACGTGTCCTCCTCGATGATGGACGGTTCTGATAGACCTCGAAACTTCAAGACTTCGTGAGTTTATTTCTCCTATGCACTCTAAAAGAATTAAAGCTCGTGCACTTACCTTTGGATACAACAACGGTTGGTCCACATGCTTAGATATAACGCATGAGATATGTTCTCCTCCTCTGCGCGCTCGTTCCTCATGTCTGGACTCTAATCCAACGGTCCAGATTCTTCACAGTCCTCGATACGACGGCCACTGACGCTCCTCCTCCTGAGCTTATGATTTCTTCCGACTTAGAAGATTTTCTAAGTATTCAAAGGTTTCGGCCTCCAAACCTTTTCCTGTGAAACCGGTTGAAAGGTCTCGTCTTCACTTTTCCTCTTGAGCTCTGTCTTCATAAAAGAGGACTTCTTTAGGTGCTATCATCGTTGGTTTCCTGTTTGTCATCGTCATTGTTTTTCTTGCCATCAATGACAAGCACACTCTTCATGTAAACATGCCAACATTGGAGAATAATCCAAACCATGGAGTCCCCCCAAGAATTGGAAACGAATCATTTCCCAAGATTGTATGCACTCTAGCCTTGCATGAGAACCACATAACCTTACCATAAGCTTTGAAATAAATGTTCCTAAGGAATATCACCCCAAGTGCAGCTATTTATTAGTTTATTAATTATATTATTAATTCAAATATAATGAAATAAAAAACTTACCACATACTAACTATACACTTACACAATATATTATAGAGGATATTACAAATCACAATCACATCATACATAAATACCATATTTTTTTACCTATTTATTAATTTATTAATTATATTATTAATTGAAATATAATGAAATAAAAAACTTACCACATACTAACTATACACTTACACAATATATTATAGAGGGTATTACAAATCACAATCACATCATATATAGATACCATATTTTTTTAGTCATTTGTAGAGAATGTTATGGAATAGGTTAGAAATGAAATTGAAATATCAGGTAACATTTGATTTGTAGAAAATTTGAGTTAGCGAACAAATCTCTTGGAAGCTTTGTTGTGGGAGATAGAATAACAAAATGTAACGACCGATTAGTACATGCCAAGTTGGCATATAATATTTCTATTAGTGTATTTTCCTTCTTTCAAACTTTTTTATGGGTTGAATATAAGAGGAGTTACAAGTTTTATGGATTGGCTTTATTGATTGGCCAATAAACATGAAAAAAACTCAAGATGCATAACAGACTTACAAAACATATTAGTGCACAAGTAACAGAGAAGTTGATAAAAAAGAATGCTAAGCATAAGGAGAGAGCTAATAGGAACAAAATATTTAAATGTTTATATAAATATTTCTAGGTCCAAGGCAAGGTGATGGCTCATCTAAGAAAAGATGAGGACCCAAGAGGTAACTGCAACAAACTTAATGTGAAAAACAGTTTCTTGTAGAGTGAAACGTTAGTTGGGAATGACATTTATGAGATAGAATTACCTAACGATTTTGATATTTAACATATCAATTTTTTTACGAGTTCATAATGCAGAGAATGAAATTGATCGTGAAGAGTAAGAATAACCCTAAATTGATTGGGAGATTCAAATGCCAATGAGATTGTAGAGGTAGTAGAGGAGAAAGTGAGGAAGATGAGGGATATGGAGTAAAAAGAGTACTTACTTAGATGGAAAGATAGAATAAATGAGGAAGTCATATGGATTTCGTAGACGAAGTTGAGAAGCTTTTTGAAGACGCTCTTGTCAGCTCTCGATCTTACTTCATCTTTTAACTTTTTTTTCTGTATTGGGTTGAGAAGGTTGTTTTTTAAGCTTATGAGCAGTATTTTAACTGCTGGTTTCAGAGTTACTAGTTTTTTGGATCTGTAATAGATTTTGGGCAAAACTTCTGTTTCTGATTTTGGATGATGCTTGGATGGTGGCATTGTCTGAAGAGTTGTTGTACATGTCTTATGACTATAAATGTTATTCTATGTACTCAAAAGTTTTTTTTGATTTTTAATGAATAGTATTAAAACTGTTTTTTTCCTGTGGAAAAAAAAAGGTTGAAAAGGGAAAAAGAAAATGAGAAAGATCTAAGAAGTGCAAATATTGCAGAAAAATATGTGCTGCATGTTTAGTAAGGAAGGATTGATGTAGGGGCATCTAAGATTTATATGTTTTCTGTCTGCTGCGAAAGTGATGTTGGTAAAATCACTATTTTCTGTTGTTTCAATTAAAAATCCTCAATCACTCAAATCTAAAGTTAATACAATTTTTGATTGTATTTCAGTAAAAAAAATTGTCAATATCCACCACTCTGTGCAGTATTGAATATTTCACCAATAATGGAGTAAGTAAGTGGTTAATATCCACTCTGATATGCAGTATTGAATATTTCGACAATGGATACCCAATCTCCTGGATAATATTTGTCGAGGAAGTGTAGTTGACCTAAGAATGACATCACAGGGAGTTAGGTGGAGACCTCCGAGAATCATTTAATATGTGGTAGATTAACAGACAATGGTATAATTGTAAACAATTGAATAAATTGAGTCGTTGAATTGCGTGTGAATGTCTCTATTCCTTATCAGAATGTATCGTGCATTGCTATTGTACTGATTGTTGGTTTTGCACGTTGTTGGAGCATGTGAGTACCAAGTCCAACCAGATGAAAAATCAAATTTCTCTTTTCCCCATGAGGGCCATGAAGAAGAAGGCAAACGATTTTATGTTTCATATGTGCCACGTAGCAAAAAGACGAGATGTATACGGTTGACAGAGAGTGCCAAGGAAAAGTCTTCCACTCGAATATATGTTTGGAGTTTTCTTAACTCAGAGGAGAGAAAGGATTGACCTTCATGACGAATTAGATTCTTGGGTAGAGAATCTAAATGTCAGAATGTATCACCACACCCTTCCCTGCTTTTTTTGTTTTTGTTTTTGTTTTTTTGGGGGGCTATATGCTTTACTCAAACCGAACCCATCTTTCAAGAAGAAAAAATAGTTCACCCCTTGCATACTTTTACAAATTCAACAGTGCATATCAAATTTATGACAAGAATAGAGAGTAAGAAGTCTATTATCATTACAAACAGACCACTTTATCTATTATCTGGTGCAATCCTCTTTTTATCATAAAATAACAAACTGTTGTTTGAATGCGGCTTTGAGCAAGCAACCAACAATGCTGCAGAAGGCATTCTCATGGCTCTTGCACGGGATGAAGGCCTGTCTAGGCTAAATGTCTATGGTGACTGCAAACTTGTGGTGGAATGGCTCTTAGGGGAGAAAGTCTACTTCAAGTTGAAAATCTGAAAGAAAGTTTCTCTTCCATCACTTTCAAGTTATAATAACAAATGTTGTTGTGAGCAAGGCAATACCAAGTATGTGAAGGATTCGAGGTGCGTGCAGTCTATTATGCGTAACTCAGTTTCAAATACTGTGCACCAAACAGAGTACGTGATATAGTTCTCAAGACCAGAGTACGTGATAGAGTTCTCAAGACCATTGCGCAGTGCACAGACTACTCACTTTGTTGCGCAGTGTGAATACACACTTAATGAATTGATTTATGAATGCAGAATAACACAGTGCTATGCTTAGCACATAAACTCAAAAATAAGACAGAAACTTGTCAATACACAAATACTTGATATTAATGAACTTCGGCGTTGTGCGCGAATACAAAATATAATGACAAAATATGAGCTCCGGCTATAATGACTTCTTTTGTTGACTCTTCAGTTGTTGTTGGTTCTCTCTACCTCTCTGCGTCTTCTCTACGCATCAATTGTTTCTCTTCAGCTTCCTCTTCTGCATCAGATAACTAACCAAAAATGTTATATGATTCTTCTTCTTCTTTCTCTTCAGCTTCCTCTTCCGATTCTTGTTTCTATTCAGCTTCCTCTAAGTATGTGAAGGATCCGGGGTGCGCGCAGTCTACTCTACGCAACGCAGTTTCAAATACTGCGCATCAAACAGACTACGCGACAGAGTTCTCAAGACCAATGCGCAGTGCACAGAGTACTCAGTTTGTTGCGCGAATACACACACTTAATGAATTCATTTATGAATGCAGAATAACACAGTGCTATGCTTAGCACATAAACTCATAAATAAGACAGAAACTTGTCAATACACAAATACTTGATATTAGTGAACTTCGGTGTTGTGCGCGAATACAAAATACAATGACAAGATATGAGCTTCGGCTCTAATGACTTCTTTTGTCAACTCTTCAGTTGTTGTTGGTTCTCTCTACCTCTCTGCTTCTTCTCTATGCCTCAACTGTTTCTTTTTATCTTCATCTTCCGCATCATACAACTGACCAAAAAAAATGACTCGGACTTATAGACTCCAACTGAGACTTCCTACAGAAGCTAAGACCGACTCAATATTAAAGATTGTCCTTAATTTAAATGACTCTTCAACTACTTAACAGAGCTCGAGAAGATAGAAATCGACTCCATTTATAGCTTCCTGCTTGTCGATTGACTTTTGAGTAAATGTGCGACTTTGCACTTACAGACTGTCAGACCGTCTGACTGACATTTCGGTTGACTGACAAACTACTGACAAAATGACTGACAGACAAATCGGCAAAGACGTGAAGATCTCATCGACTTGTAATTATTGTTTCCAACACTCCCCCTTAATTATAAGTAGGTGGGATTACAAAAGAAAATTACATCAAAAAATTGAGTTTTCATTTTACTGTCACTCATGTGTTACTGCGTGGACTCCCAGACTACTGCGTAAATGCTCAAATGCATCTCTCGCTAAAGCCTTTGTAAAAATGTCTGTGACCTGTTCTTTTTATCTGCAAAATTCTAAACAGATCTATTTGTTATTCACCAATTCTTTGATGAAATGATACCTTGTATCAATGTGTTGGCATATGGGCAGACCCAGGGTTCAACGCTCAAGAGCGCACCAACAAAACCCTAGCTATCGGCCCTTTCGGCAACACATGTGAAGAAGATGCAGTCTCACCCAAGGTAGAGGTAGGGGTGGTTGCAAGACTCATGTGTCTGCAACCTTAGCTGGGACATAGATCTATGATTATCTTGCTCACAACGCACTTAGCATTAGTTATTCCTTAACATACATTGATTAATACACTTCACAGAAAGCACAGAGCACCGCAGTAATTACTCAGATCTGGCACTTAGCAATGATAAACAAGTTATACCTAATATATTAAGCACTTAACATCTTACATATCATATCTAGCATGCATTCATATCTCATAAGCACAAAGCATCAATAGATCTATCTAAACATATCAAAGCACTTAGCAAGAGAGAGACAAACACATCAACACAATACACAAAGTTACCATGGTTCACCCCCACCCTGGGGCTACGTCTACAAAGTCTTCTTCTGTTATTATCTTCTGTAGACCAAGTTACATCACAAAGCCTTCAAGATCCTACCTCGCCTAGGACAAGAGATATGTGCAGCTCGCTAGATCCTCTTTCCTCAGGTAGATCCAAGCACTAAGTCCTTCCCTGATCCGTGCACTCAGCACTTACAATACTTACAGTAAGCACAGAGCTCTTACAGTCACACAAACGTTTAATCACATAGATCTACTTTATGCACTAAGCCATTCACTTTACATCACATAGATGACACACGCATCTCTTTTCTTACATTGCCTACCCTTCTATTTATACATACAAAAGGCCTAAATAAGGGCCAATATCCCTTTCCCATTACAAAAAGCTCCAAAAGCCCAAAAATCCCTAAAAAGGGGCGGAGATCCCGTGATCTCCTCTTTGCCATGCGCTCCTTCTCTGACTGGATGTCGAAGTACCAAAAACGGTCAAATATGACCAAGTATTCCTCAAAACTTGGTCAAGGGCCAACACAATGTGCTTGGTTTTCTTGTGAAACACATGGTTCTTTGATAACATGATGGTTGAATTGTTGTCACAGAAAACTGTTGTTGGTTCCTATTGTTCTTGCAACAAATATTTTAACATCCTTCTCATCCATACTGCTTGACAAGTTGCACTTGTAGTTGCGACGTACTCTTCTTTTGTTGAAGAAAGTGTCATTGTGGGTTGCTTCCTTGATGTCCATGATACCATACCTGTTCCAAAATGAAATGTGTACCCAGAGGCACTTTTCCTATCATCAATGTTGCCTCCACAATCACTGTCAGTGTATCCAGTGAGTCTGAAATCTTCTGAAGTGGAGTACTTGATGCCAAAATATTTTGTTTCATTCACATATCTCAAGGTTCTCTTTCCTACCTTCCAATGTGATTCTTTTGGAGTTTCCATGAACCTTGAAATTAGGCTCACTCCATACATAATATCAGGTATTGTCGCTATGAGGTACATAAGACTGCCTACCAATCTTTTAAACAGTGTGGGATCCACCTTGGACCCTTTATCTTCTTTGCTTAACTTCAATCCCATTATGACAGGTGTTGGCGTTTCTTTTGAATTCACCATATTGAATCTTTTCAATATTTTATGCACATACTTGGACTGTGAGATAAATATGTCAGTTTTGGACTGGTGCACTTCTATTCCCAGAAAATATCTCATAAGCCCCAAATCAGTTATTTCAAATTCATCGTTCATGACTATCTTGAATTCTTTTATGAAAAAATCACCTGTAAATATCAAATCATCCACATATAAACAAACAATTAACATAATACCTTGCTTATTTGATTTGATGTACAATGTTGGCTCATTCTCACTTCTCTGAAATCCATTCTGTGTGAGATAGGAATCAATGTGACTGTACCAATCTCTTGGAGCTTGCTTTAATCCATACAGTGTTTTCTTCAATCTGTATACTTTGTCTTCTTGTCCTAGAACCTCATAACCTTGTGGTTGTTCCACATATACTTCTTCTTCTAAGTTTCCAATCAAGAATGTTGACTTTACCTCCATCTGATAAACTAGCCACTTGTAATTTGTGACAATTGCTAACACAATTTTGACTGTGTCCATGCGCGCCACTGGTGCAAATGTTTCATTGAAATCAATTCCAGGTTGTTGTGTAAAGCCTCTTGCAACTAACCTTGCCTTTTACTTCTGTACATTTCCTTATGCATCTTGCTTGGTTTTATAAATCCACTTGACACTTTTAACATCCTTGTCTTCAGGTACATCAACCAAATTCCATGTTTGATTGTTCTCTATGCATTTGATTTCTTCATCCATGGCTTGTGCACATACATCATTTTTGATTGCTTCTTCAAAGGTTAATGGATCATCTATTTGTGAAAACAGAGAAAAAAATGAAAATGAATTTGGTGCATCTTCATTATAGATGTCGCGCAGACTTCTTGTCTTTCTTGGTAATAAACTTGCTAAAGTTGGATCTGGGGATGTAGAAATACTCGGACTATTTGTTGGTGTTTGTTGCGTTCTAGGTGTAGACTCTGCACCTATTGTTCTTACTGGAGTACTCTGCGCAATGAGTTTTTTCACAGTGTTAGATGTAGATGGGACTAGGCACTGACTTGTGAATGGTGTTTGAAACACTTCATCTTCTATGTCATCATGCTCCATTGCATCAATAATTTTCATTGTCTTTTCTATGGTTCCATCCCATGCTTCATTTTCCACAAACTCGACATTGTGATTGATTATGAATTTTCTTGTGACAGGGTCATACAACTTGTATCCTTTTGTTTCTTCAGAATACCCAACCAATATACATTTTTGTCCTTTGTTGTCCAACTTCCTTCTCAGATCATCTGGAACATGTGCGTATGTGACGTAACCAAAAACTTTCAAGTGTGTCACATTATGCTTTGATCATGTCCAGGCTTCCTGAGGAATTATGTTCTTCGCACTCTTTGTTAGACATCTATTCAAGATGTATACTACGGTTTCTACTTCCTCGGCCCAATACTCATTTGACAAATATTTGGTTGTCAACATACTGCGCGTCATTTCCATGATGGTTATGTTCTTTCTTTATGCTACACCATTCTGTTGTGGTGTGTATAGCACGGTAAATTGCTTGTAGATGCCATGAACTTTATAAAAGTTCTGAAATTATCTTGAAATATATTCTCCTCCTCTATCTATTCCTAGACACTTGATGTAATAACCACTATGTTTCTCCACAAGTGATTTAAACTGTTGAAAACAACCCAATGCGTCAGATTTATGTTTTAGGAAATAAATCCATGTCTTTCTTGAGAAATCATCAAAGAATGTTAGAAAATAAGTATTGCCTCCTATAGACGGAGTTTTCATTGGTCCACAAATGTTTGAATGTACAATTTCTAGTGGAGCTTTTGCCCTATAAGACTTGCCAATTGGAAATGATTCTCTGTGTTGCTTGCCAAATATGCATCCTTCACATATCCGTTCTGGTTTTTCAATCAGTGGTAAACCTTTTACCATATCCTTTGTGTGTAGTAGCTTCATACCTCTAAAGTTCAAATGTCAAAATCTAAAATGTCATAATCAAGAATCATCCTATATTTCAGATTGGAATGTTGCCTTCATCTCTGTGCCATTTTCTCCTTTCTTGATATTGTGTGCACTATCTGTTGTAAATGCAGTGTCTGACTGCATACTTTTTCCTTTATCAACAGTTTGTGTTGTATTCTTCTTCTTGGTTGGATTTAATATCAATGGGAACATCCTGTTACTTGTCATCTAGATTTTTGCAATAAGAAGATTGCTTGGGAATTTATCCATGATCACACAGTGATTATCTTCCATGTAGATTTTGTATCATTTTTGTAACAGTTGTCGTGTACTCATTAGATTATGCTTCAGACCAAAAACATAATATACATCAGACATAACTTTTTGTTCACCTTGTTTGGTTAGAATGTTTATACTACCTTTGTCTAAGACAGTGACTTGGATATATGTTCCAAGTGTAACCTTGGTGTGGACCGACTCATCCAAACTATAAAACAATTCTATGTTTCTTGTCATGTGGTTACTGCAACCTAAATCTAAGTACCATATGTCACATGGACTTTCTTGAGAAACATTGCATTCAACTGGTGACACTATATTAGGCATTTCTGCAGCGCTAGTCATATCTACAGTGCACACCATAAACATAGGGCTAGTTTGGTTATTTGTGTTGTGTGACTGATCTTGACTTTGCTTGTTCTGATTGTATTGTCTCTTTCTGCACTTATATGCATAATGTCAATATTTTTTACAGTAATGGCATTGATTCTTTGATTTGTCAGTTCTTTGACAACTTGACTAGCTGGTACTTGGGTTTTGACCTCTTCCACCAGTATTTCCAGGATTGCTATTGCATCCACTTCTGTTAGAACTTCTTCCTCTACCTCTAGAGTTTGCGCTCCCCCTTCCTCTTCCACAGCTTATAGATGACTATGTGGAAAACATATTCTCTAATGACATACCTGATCTATTCAATATGTGTTCATGATTGATGAGGGAAGCTTGTAGTTCATAGACTGAACTGACTCAAGTCTTTGCCTTCTTCTAGAGTCACAACAAGGGTATCAAACTTAGGAGAAAGACTCCTAAGTACCTTCTCAACAACTTTTATGTTTTCTATGGTTTCACCATAAGACTTAATCTGATTTATCAGTCCAATGACATGGGTGTAGAATGAATCTACTGTGTCTGAATCTTTCATTGACATGGTTTCAAAATCTCTTCTAAGAATCTGTAGTTTTGCAGTCTTTACTTTGTCCATACCCTGATAAGAGGTTTGTAATGTGTCCCATGCCTCCTTGGATTTCTTTGTTGATGCAACCCTTGGAAGTATGCTCTCGTGCATGGTTTGATGTATGTAAAACAACGCTTTTTCATCCTTGTTTCTTTGATCTTTCAAGACATCTTTCTCAACTTGTGTGAGGGAATTGTAAGTTGTCTGATCTACTAGTTCAACATAACCATTCTCGACTATTTCCCATACATCTTGACCTCGGAACAAAGGCTTCATGGTCAAGGACCACATCTCATAATTCTTGCTTGTAAAAGTGGGAGATTGCAGATTTGAGGTAGAAGCCATATTTCACTTTCAACAGAGTTTTTGCTTTAATAAACTTGTTCTGATAGAAACTACTCTGATACCAATTTGAAGGATCTGGGGTGTATGAAGTCTACTCTGTGCAACGCAGTTTCAAATACTGCACACCAAACAAACTACGCAATAGAGTTCTCAAGACCATTATGTAGTGCACAAACTACTCAATTTGTTGCACCTTGTGAATACACACACTTAATGAATTGATTTATGAATGTGGAATAACGCAGTGCTATGATTAGCACATAAACTCAGAAATAAGACAGAAACATGTCAATACACAAATACTTGATATTAATGAACTTCGGCGCTATGCGCAAATACAAAATACAATGACAAGATATGAGCTTCGGCTTTAATGACTTCTTTTGTCGACTCTTCAGTTGTTGTTGGTTCTCTCTACCTCTCTGCTTCTTCTCTACGCATCAATTGCTTCTCTTCAGCTTCCTCTTCCGCATCATACAACTAACCAAACAAATGACTCGGACTTATAGACTCCGACTAAGACTTCCTATAGAAGCTAAGACCGACTCAATATTAAAGATTGCCCTTAATCTGAATGACTCTTCAATTACTTAACAGAGCTCGAGAAGATAGAAATTGGCTCCATTTATAGCTTCATGCTTGTCGATTGACTTTTGAGTAAATGTGTGACTTTGCACTTGCAGACTGTATGATCGTCTGACTGACATTTCGGCTAACTAACAAACTACTGACAAAATGACTAACAAACAATCGACGGAGACGTGAAGATCTCACCGACTTGTAATTACCATTTCCAATAGTATGTAGGATGAAGAAGACAATAGCATGGCGATTAATATTTTACTCTAATTATGCAGACAGTGAATTCAAAGAATCACATGCAATGAATATGTTGTGTTGCAAATTGCAAAACATTCATGTTGTGGAATGAGAGAAATTGGCTTTACATGCAAGTTTCTATATACTTTTATTTTATTAGATTCATGATAATAATAAATTTTTAATTATTTGTTCTTTGAATGTAGATCAGTTAGTAATGGAATGTATTGTTAAGGCATTTCCCTATATATGTGAGGTGGTCTAAGGCACTCAGTTATATGAGGTTGTTTGATTTGATTGAAACTTGAAGTGAACTATTAAGACATTTCGTTATGTATGTGAGGTCGTCTAAAACACTTAGTTATATGTGATCATCTAATTTGATCCAAACTTCAACTTACCAGTTACACCTCTTCAACTATGTGAGGTCATCTAAAGCACTTAGTTATATGAGGTCATCTAATTTTATCCAAACTTCAACATACCACTTACATCTTAAAGTTATAATAATAGTTATACACATTGTCTCATGCTATATGAGGTCATCTAATTTGATCCAAACTTCAACTTAGGAGTTACACCTGAAAGTTATAATAGTAGTTGTCCACACTGTATCATGGGAGTATGAACCCACCCTAGTTGCCCAATGCACACAAAGAAAAAAATAAATAAATTTATAAACGTTCACTTAAGGAAACGTTTGTAAAGGAGCATTCCATATCGGTTTGTCCTTTAGTCAGGTCATTTGTAGATATTACCATAAACAATTAATCCCACAGTATAATGCGAATCATATATGCGTTATCTGGTTGGAGTTGTCGTCTGCAAGTATAATGCGAATCATCTATGCGTTATCTAGGTGGAGTTGTTGTCTGGAAGAAACCAAAGTGGGACATGGGGAAGCAACAAAATGAATTAATATATTACAGCAGAGACAATGATTTGCGAATATGCGTAGAGTGACAAGGTTTGAGTTGCGCTGACTCGAATTGGGCCAAGTGAAATTCATATCTGCAAATCTATGCAGGACTAAACTGCCTCGGAATATGCAGAGGCATTTGATTCATTTGCAGTGTATGTGTGAAGTTGTTTGGTGTGTGAAAACAATGAAATAGAATTGGAATTTATGGTGAAATTCTGATCTGTCTCTGAAATGGTTTAACTGGTAAAAAAATCTGCGATGGTCATGATTCATATGCATATCTAAGCCTTACCTATAGTATTGGTTAGCATCAGATTTAGAACAGTGAAATTTGTCATGACAAATGATGTGGAATTCATTTTTGTCTGAGAACTATACTATTAGGAGATAGGACAAAGTGTAAGACACCCTCTTGAAATTGAAACTGAAACGTTCATGTGATATAGATGTAACACTGGCCAAAGTTCCAGCCATGTCTTACAAAAATACAATGGAAATTCACACCTGGGAAACGCACGCAGTCAGTTAGAAAAACAAAATTCAACTAATTTTGCACGACAGAGTGCAAACCGGTGGAAGGTTCCATTCGAATTTCTATAAATTCCTTCATATTCCACCATGAATATTAATTCAT
>JASDQU010685774.1:27919-41177 GCA_032191745.1 Picea mariana | reverse complement strand
GAATGTTTTTAACATTTTCTTATAAGAAGAAGAAATTCACATTACAGGATGCTACAATAAAGTCAATTTCAGAAGCTCCATCATTAGAAGACCTGAAGGACATATCAGAAGTGATCATTCCAGATAACCAGAAGTCAATACAGAAGTTGCAAGGTCGACAAGAAGAATATGACAACATCATCATTGAAAAAGATAAAGAGATTTCTCACCTGAAATCATAATCAAAAACTACTTGCAAAAATCATGAAGTCCAAGGAGAAGAAGCAGTGTTTTCAAAAGTTTGAACAAGAAAATCAAGGTCTCAAAGAGAAATTAACCAAAAAAGAGGAAGAAAGCTCTTGCCTAAGGAACCTTAATCAGAAGTTACTAGAACAAATTAAAATCTTAAAGGACAAAAGAAAGGAGAATCTAGAATCAAAAAATAAAGATGACAAGTCAGAAGATAAAGAAGAACTTTTACGATTAAGACGACATAATCAAGATTTATTAACTCAGGTTAAAAAGCTCAAGCATGATAAGAAGTCTTTACAAGAAGAGATATATCACAAAACATCATTAATCGACAAGGAAACAATGACTAATCCAATAGAGAATTTATCCGACACTCAAATCTCGATAGTAGAGAAAGGAACCAATACAAAGTCAAATAATGGTCATATTCAAAAGAATGCTTACATGGACAGATCACGACAAACATCAAAAGAATATGATTCCAAGGAAAAGTCACAAGAGATTAGGATGCCTTATCATCATCCAAATCACAAGAGTCCTTCTGACCAACGACTAAGACAAGAGGAAAATAAGAAATCTTCTTCTTACAAACAAATAAAATATCACACTGAAAAAGAACGAAGACAAAATCAGCAACTTGGAACAATCAATCATCAAACAATTTCAATGAAAGTAGATTTGGGATGGATCACTCCCCAAAATATGCAATACATTAGTTTGGGAATTCAAAGTTTATATCATCTTGTTTCATCGAGAGTCACAACTACAAGCACAGAAGATTTGAGAAGACATCGTGTGCTAGAACAAAAGTTCAAAGGGAAGCCTTCCAGTGCTTATGCTTTGAGGACAAAGCATTTTTAAGGGGAAGGCAATGTTATGAACATAAATATACATATACCATAGATATTCATAACATAATAATTATTAATAACGAAAGGTCATGTCTCAAAGGACATGACTATTGGTAAAGGGCACCCTTGCGTGCGTATATAAGCAGGCCCTCATTCTCAATTGTAATCATCTATCTATCTATATCTTATATCTTATCTATTCATATATTATTTACAGCCCTGCATGGATTACTTTGTTATATTCCAAGTATTTTGGATTATTCTTGTGTGAGAGAACTTTGTTCATCTCATGTGCCTCACAATTTCATCGAAATACTCCAAAGATAGTGCAAATTTCAGACCTCACTAATGATTGAGTGAAAGATGATGAAAAAAATGAAGGTGAAAACACTCAATTTATAGAGTACCATGACCTAATTTTACTTTTTAGGTCATAAAAAGGGAGACAAGGCCAAAATACTAAAATCATATTGTTTTACATTAAATGTTTGAAAATTAAACCCTAATCAAGCAATAGAGAGACGTCATCCCCTTTCTAGGGCGACGTTAGCCCCTTCTATGGAAAATGCAGCCTCCTGGAGAAAAACGTTAGCCCTCCTTGGGCTTCTCCAAATTCCACACATGGAAATACTGCCATATTTTCTTCCCAAGATGTCCATATTGTTGGGTGATGTCATGGGATTCCTGGGAGATGTCTTGGGTCTTCCAAGGCTAATGTTTCTATGGAGAGGGCTTAATCCCCCTAGGTATAGGTTTGCTTAGCTGCCTCTAGTGGATTCTTCTACTCTTCCCTGGTACAAATTCTTTGCCCTGTATCTGCCCTCTATTGGGGTCTCGACATCCATCAGATGGGATCTTCAACCCCATGGAGGTCTAAACTAATCATCTCCCCATGTGTACATGCCCATCTGTACCTGTTCATCGGGCATGATACTGCACATTAACAACTATGCCCTCCATGGGCTCATAAGCCACAGGGATCATAGAAATGTCAAACACATATAATCATCTATATTTATTAAACATGTCCATAAAACCCCTTTACCCTAGTTTGGTGCTCAAATAGATTACATAAGTCTACAATACAATTTTGTGGAAAGTGACAAGATGTCCTATTGGGCTAGATTCTATTGGAAAAGGGGTGTTCCCAGAAAGTATCAATTCCAAGTCATGTAAGTAGGTGAAGTGGATGGGGATGTCTGGGAAAAAGGTGCAGTGATAGAAAGGATGGATTACTGGTGGGTGCCTCTATGGATGATGAGTTGTACCTGTCATGAATGCAAATATTTCCAATCCCATTCATACCTTTTAATCTTCATTTTTTTCCAAGATGCTAATCAAATGACACTTTCCTAGCTTGGTGATCAGTGGTGGCAATGTTAGCCACAAACATTTCATGGAAATGAGAAGGTTGGCTCGTGATGAGACCCCCTTTCTCTTGGATATGCCACGAAGAGCCACTACCCTAGCATGGTGATCAGATGTTGGTAGTGTCATACCTCTCTATGCTCATGGACCTAATAGGATGGCTCGTGATGATACCTCCTATCCTATGACCAGGTCTTGTCATATTTTTTTTTATCTTTTTATTTTTTTTTCTCTCAAGAATTTAGTTAAGGGACATTGCCCTGGCTTGGTGACCAAAGGTGACAATGTTACCTACAAGTACTTTCACAGAAATGAGAAGGTTGGATTGTGATAAGACCCCCTTTCTCTTGGTTATGCAACCAAGAGCCACTACCCTGGCATGGTAACCAAATGTTGATAGTGTCATACCATTAGGCACCCATGGACGTAATGAGATGGCTCGTGATGAGACCCCTCATCCTTCAACTAGGTCTTGATTTATTTTTCTACGGGTCCCTTTGTTTCTTGTTGAGAATAATTTTATTTATTTCTCGGGGATCCTTGGGTGAAGCATCTCGAGGTTTTATTCTTAGGCCTTTATTGTTAGCTACTTTTATCCCCTAGGCCTTTAGCCAATTCTTCCCACAAGGTAAGGTACAACCCCTAAATGACCAAACCTATGCCCAGACCAAGGTAACAGGATGGGTGAACGATAAATAAGATGGAAAGTGGTATTTGTGACAGGAACAGATGATGGCTCTTCAGAAATTCCCCCAGTGGTAACTCAAAACCTATGGACACAGTCTTGCTAGGGAATCCTGTCATTTCCCCCATACATGGTCAAGTGGACAAGCATAAGATCCAAGCACCTGTTAGAAACAAAGGAATCAAATGCACATATTCAAAAGTTTTTTTAGGATTAGAGTGACACATACCATGATACCCAGACTCATTACCTCATGGATCAAGAACCATATCTGATGTAGAACCAAGCCGAATGTGATGGATGTTGTTGTTGTTGCTTTCAAAGTGGAGGCACTGAAAGGGAGAAAACATGGCCCTCCAGGGCCATGCTCAAGTCGATATGGATCTTGGTACTCCATGTCCAGGACATGTGGGCCTCAAGACATAATCTCCTAGTTATCCCTGAAAGTGGGGGATAACAAGGACCTCTTGACCCATGTGGCTCAAATCTTATCAATTTTGATGTCATGGATGTTAGGCCTCACTTACCTTACCATGTGTCCTTTCAAATCCATGTGGAGTACTTGAAAATTACCATCAAACACATTGTAATTGATGAAGGTGTTGTGATGTGCATGATGTCCCTAACCTGTTGGAAGTCCATTGGCTCTCTAACTTTATCCCAATCTATGACTATGTTGAAAACATTTGATGGGCATTCATTTCGACCCCTCGAAATTCTTCCCACTTTTCCAGTCCAATTAGGTGGGAAGACAATGGAGGTTGATGTTGAGATGGTTGATGCACCCCTCGACTATAATTTACTACTAGGGAATAATTGGACTTATGCCATGACAGTTGTCTTATCGGATGTATTCCGTACTTTATTTTTTCCTCACAAAGGGAAAATAGTGACTATTGATCAATTTTCCTTTGCACACCCTAGTCCTAATGTATCGGTTGGACCTTTGGTCCCTGTGATCAACAATTATTAGCAGGAAACTAAGGATTTTTGTGTTGGAATGTATTCCTCTCTTATGGGTATCTTTGATTTCACAACACCAATTCACCACATTCATGCCATTTCCAATGAGTATTCGTCATCGATGAGGTTCATTCCTTTTTGTACTTCATATATCAATGATCCTTGGACCCTACCTTCCCTAGCTATGTCATACGAAGGTCATTCTCACATTAGGATGAAAATGCCACTGTCAGTGGAAGAAGTTGTTTATCATTCTATTCTTGATTCTACTGTTGACTCAGGTCCTTCCTCCTCACAAACGACGAGGTGGATTATGTTCTATATTCTGTATGGGCCATTCAATCATCTTGTTTTCATGATTTCCTCGATGATACTTTACCTTCGGATAAATCCATCTTAGAGACCATGTATGGTCCTGATAAGCCTTGGGATGATATGCATCATCACTCCTATTTCCTTCCCACTGCTACATATATCTCTTCATGCTCCATCTCCCTCCATTCAATCACCATCCTACAAAGGACAAACCATTTTTTAAGTTAAAACATTTCAAAAATGTTGTTCACGTACTTGTATGTTGTCTAACTTGGTAACAGTCGTGTATAGGGCTGCATATACACATGCAGGCTTCACGTTTCTCGTGTATATGGGGTCGTAAATGCAACCCAATGAAATATCACCTACATACACCCTATTTTCCATGTTACGCCCTCTAGTACTCAAAAATTGGGGCCTAAAATTGAAATTTAAACCATTGAAATTGAAGTAGAGGGGATGGGAACTTACTTGGTCCAGAAGGTTTTTGATTCCATTTATTGTAGTTCCCGCAATAGACACTTGAATATCATGGGGAAAATGGCCTAAATGCACTATGTGGGTGAAAAAACTCAAATGGTATGGTAAAATGGTCCATTTTTACTATTAGTAGAATTTTGTTTTACCCACTTCCTATAGTTTGTGCTAATTGTTTTCCTTATGGACTAATAGTGCAGTGGAAATACTTGGTTTTTGGTGGTTTTGTTCAGGATTTTTTGTGGTTTCCATCATCATATCACCCATTCATGCCTTCAGAAAGTATATTCTTTCACCGGCATATAGGATATGTTTTCACTTTGTTTTGCACACTTGCATCATCCTATGACCATGATCCATACACCCTAGGTATGAACCCATTTATTAGCGACCTAGAAATTTCTTACTGCTACTATAAGTGTCGTTATTAAGTGGTAGAGGCTTACCAAACATGGGTTCCTTATTTAGAAACTTTGTGCCATTTGGTTCCCATGAATAAGTTATTTCATAAGACCGACAGTTCCTTATAGTTCTGATATGACTTTTCGTTCGAATCCCATATTCTTACTCACAATCATTCTAAACTTCACCTATGGGACTCCCCCCGAGTCTTGGTTAAGCTCTTTTCCGACTCTCGAAAAAATGAAAATATTGTCGAGTGAAATTGTGTCTTTCACACTCATTAAATGGATTTTAAATTACATATATTTGGTATAAGTTTAACCCTTTTCCGGACCAAGTAGACTACTTAAAAAAAATGAATAATCTAGTCACCATTGGCTACAAGAGTTCTCCTAGGTATTATTTTATACGTTTTCGGGCTTAGGGGACTAAATCTACGAAAAAGGACATTCTTTGGATTTAATTTGTAATTGTATTCCATCATCCTTCTTGAAGTATTGAGCCTATTTTTGGTTCCCTCTTTCTTGTTATAATCCTCTTACCTCAACAATTTGCATCAATATCCAACCAGAGCCTCCTATATATCCTTTGTAGCTTGACACCCTATACCCTAAGAGGAAACATCCCCCCGAGTGTCCATGCCCTGCATGCACTTCCTTGAATTGAGAATAGGTATGTTCCACCATTTGTAGCTATTTGCTTACTTGTGGAACTTGTTTCCTCTCTTTTACATAGCATTTATTTTCCTATGAAAAACCAAAAAAAGACAGGCAGGAAAAGAATATTATCCCATATCGACAGCAGTCATGTCACCTTTGAACAGAGAAAAAAATGTTGAGTCCACTTTCATACAAATTTTGGGTTTATCATGACCTTAGGAAGTTGAGCTCATTACTTAGATTTTGCTCCTCTAACTGGTTATTCTTCTAGTCCCTATGGAGATTTTGTTGATGCCTCCTGCATCATGAAGTTTTATGATCAAGTTGATGTTGCCTGAGTTATCCATATGTATCATGATCTTGTTGAAAGGAATTTTATAAGTCTGTGTCGACAATTTCTCATAACTATTGAATTTGCATGTCGGTCATACCCTCAGTGTATCTCAAAGTCACATGAAGTTGTAGTCCTACCATGCACCCTGGTCCTACTTTCATTATGGGTAGGTAACCTTGAACCCAGCAATTAACATCTCCTCATTGGTCACTGACTGGGGGGTTTCCCTTGTGTTCGGTGACAAGAAATCTATTCACACATTGGGATTTGAACAATGTCTTGGATTCCATTATCCTTATTGGTGGTTTCCTCTCCTTTGTTGGTAGTTTTCCTTATTGGCTTCTATTTAGAGGATCTATTATGTGCACTACTTGCATCTGTTGCATGCAATGGACGCATAGGATTGTCGGTTCATGAACATCCTATTCATTCGAGATCCTCTTAATAATCAATAGATTTATTTGTACCTCATGTTGAATGATGAGAGATTCCCTAATTCTCTCCTTTTAGCGGGTCTCCTTAAATTGACTTCATCTCATCTATTCTGGAAATGAGACCTAGAGTCCTATGAGTTCTTAGAGGCTTGTAGTCATTAGTGGTAGGTTCTCCCGACATCGACAGTTGGAAATAAATCAATGCCTCTTGATCGATGGATTCTTAAATTGTTTGACCTCAACACCCTTATTCACACTTGTAGAATGTACTTGGTTCCTTGATACCTACTTTCAATATCGGTAGGCTGTCTACTGTTTGTTAATGATATACCTTAATGACTGGTAATCAAAAGAAGTCTCATTGTGTTTGAACTCAACTCCTCTATTCACATGATGTATACTTTCACCTTTAGAAAATAGTGTAGAAGACATTCATCTTACAGTAGCAACATTCCTAATCTTTTGTTGTCTTTCATTGGACCTGTACCTATATGAGTTCAATGATCATGGGAGACCAGATTATACTCCAATGTATACATATACCTTTAGATTTATTTTGAGATTGGATTCCACTATGACTTGTTCGTGACTATGAAAACCTATGGAATATATCCTCTTTGTATTTTTTATTCATGGCCATGAACAACTATTTGATATATTTCCACATGGATATGCAATGTAATTTACATTGGAATCCATGTGTACAAAGTCATTATGGATTGTAATATTCTCATGAGTAACTAGTACTTTCAACTGAGTCAACATTACTCCACTTCTGGGAATTATAATGTATTTCATCCATTGAAGATACTCCTCTGACCTCACACATTAGGGGGCATCTGTTACAACAAAATTTGCCTCACTCCATGCAACTTGCTTGGATGGCCTTTCGATTTCCATATGCGGATTTGAATTCTCCTTTTGCACCTTCCAGATCCAAAAAATATTAATTTTCCACATATACATGCCCTATCAGTTATACAATAGGCATATACGTAGGTTGCTCCACTACATCCCACATACATCGGGTTTGGTGCTCAAAATTAAAAATAATATCGAGTTTTCATGCCATGTCACGAGATCCATGATCCTTGACCTTCCATATACTAGAAACGCTATGAATCAGCCCTTAAGTTCCATTTGAACGCTATAAATTGAGCCATATCCAAGACTTGATGGATTCAACAATTCAACTTTGAGAGTAAAGAAACTCTGGAGAAATTTCACTTCATATTGAGTCTACATCCATTTGTCCTTGAAAGTCTGAACTCCTTGTTCAACCCCCAAGCTCTTCCTTCTTTGTGATGGAGAACCTCATCGACTCCTTTATATGAGCATGCCTTTGGTGGAGTATTAAAGTGGTGGAAGGCCAACTGGAGGGACTTATTTTCTCAGTTCTGATATGTGTCATTACATACATTTTTCACCTATGTACTTATGTTGATTATTTTAATAGAAATATTATTTTCTCATCCAATTGATATCTCGCAAATATTTGAATTATTATTCCATGGGTTTGTTTGTCATGTATGTTAATGGATTATGCTAATCTATATGCTAACATTATACATTGTCACTATATGCTTGTGTATTTAATTTTTTGAGGACAAGTTGCAGGTATGAACCTTTGGGTTGTGTGCTCAATGTTGGTCTTCATCGAACCTTTGGATGAGGTAGGCTCGTAGCCTTTTCTTGTTAGCATTTATTTTATATATCATACTTGGTATTAGAGTTGATTTTTGTGTGTCATTCCTTCTGTTGTGGTTTACCCCTTGCCATAGAGAGATTTTCCTCGTAACATATGGTAACCATATTGAACCTGAGGAGGGTAACCAGTTTAACCTTGAGGAGGATAACCAATTTGACCCTATGGAGGAAAAGATTATTTACCTTAAGGACCCCAAGTGGGATTTGGGACAACTAAGAATGGTTGTCCAGAGTACATTTATGAAGGATTAGGATTTAAATATTTTCCTTATGGGGTTGGATTAAAATATCCTCCCTGAGGTGGTCCCCAGGTTTGTTGTTGTTTTTCGACAAAATAACTTGAAAATTTCCCCCCTGCAATAGTTTAGGTAATGATTGGGACTTGTCCATTAAATGAGGGTTTCCCCCCTGAAGGAACTTGTCCACTGAATGTGGGTTTCCCTCTGGTATGGATTTGTCCACTCAATAAAGGTTTCCCCCCAGTTAGGACTTGTCCACCAGTGGTGGATTGAAATCTAGTAGGGATTTGTCCATTAACTAAGGAATTCCCCCTAGTAGGGGTTTGTCCCACAGTCGGTACTTGAGCTACAATAGGGTTTTTCATTATGAGATGAGAAGGTGTCCCAAAGGGGTTCTGTGGTGTGAATGAAATCACTGCTTGAAGAGGAATCATTGGTGTAACCATCACAGTAATTTGTAAATGACTAGGAAGGAAAAGACCCATATCACTCCATATTTGACCTGAAGTGGTAGCAGTATTAAATGTTGGTCCTATAGGGTGGTTAGGGAAATGAATCGATGGTCTTTCATATTCACTAGTGGTGACAAATACATGTGGAGGGATAAAGAGAGGTCGATTAAAATTGAATTTTTCATAAACATCATGGTCTGATGGAGTTCTCCATATAGGATAAACAAAATTTTGATGTGGATATACCATTTAAGTAGAGTTAAAATGGGTTGTATACTCTTCATTTGTATTGGGTTGTTATGATTCCATGTCAAATTATTCAAATGGAATTGACGGTAATCTAGGATAATATTCAACTATGATATTTCCTGAAGAGTCTACTTGGAGAAGAAGTGGATCAAGAGGGTTGGTCAATGTCAGGTTTATAGGAAGGATAGAACCTTCTTGAAGTATTAAAATTTATCCCTCAGGATGTTCAATCAAAGGAGTAGTAGCACTCCTAGTGTTAGAATAGTTTTCTTCTCCAACAACTTCTTCACGAAAAAGTTTCTTCAGGTGAATTAGGAGGTAAGGGTTCATAGTATTCTGAAGGAAACCCTTGCATCCTATGTGATCGATGAAGACATTTTTCAGCTATAATACCAATATTAAGGATGACTAGGGTGAACAAACAATACTCACTAAAAATCTAGAAAACCAGCAAGCAAAACAATAGCTTCTCACAATGAACTTACTAGTTGGTGATGAAATCCAACATCGTGGGAACAAAGTGAGAAGAGGTTTGGATTGAGAAGGTGGATCAATTACATTGTCAACTTTCTTAATGGACTTACTCCTTGGTGCAATCTCCCTCATGGTTTTATCCAGGGGTTACCCTGCAAGGAGACCAGGTTCGTTTGACCAACGTCTGACCTAGGTACAACAAAGACTCCCCTTTGTCATCACCTCATGTATAGACCCTAAATATTATGGCCACTAAGGTTACCAAATTGCAGTCAGCCTCTAGGTGGGTACATTCGGCAATCAGGTTTGAATGTATGGGCAGGATATCAAGTCTGAAATTCTTCAAGAGAACTGAAGACAAATGGACTAGTAAACTCTTGAGGACCTCAAACGGATTCAAGATTGACAAAGCTCCAAGACCAAATGAAAATAGTTGATTCTCAAGAAGAACCCCCAATATAGGATCATACCTCTACGATTGGTTAATCCTCACAGGGGTAATCTTTGTTTATTTCCTGCACACGACCTCGTGTTTAACCACTGTGTGAGAGGGGGATCCCAACTATGCTTATACAAAAATTGGATTTTGTCTCCCTATCACAAGATTATATGTATGTCTTTAATGCTTTGGAGAGTTAACCTCACAGCCTATTCTAAATCTCTATCCCTAGTCTAATGTTGGTGTAAAGGTMTAAAAAGAAAATTTTCTAGATCAATTTTAATTAGTTCTTATTTTCATGGTTGTTCGTTACTCAAGGGTGAATGATAATGAAATTGATGATTTTTTGAGACTTAGCTCCAAAAAGAAATAAAAAATAATGAGATACAATGTTTCTTTTTTGATGAACTTCTATTTATGGGAAGGAGAAGAGATTCTTTCTTTTCGTCACTAACAAACACTCAAAACAATGCAAAAACTTAATGCAATTTTGTTTCCAAACAAGAATTCACACATTCACCAAATTATCAAAAAGAAAATCTTTCAATTTCGAAGACCAATACATATAAATTTCTGCAAATTCTCTTTGTTTGATTTTTTAGATGCAAGAAATGATGTGTTTCTAATGCTTCCTTCTTTCAACAACAACGAAATAGTTCTCAACTAAAATAGCATAGAACAAGAAGCAAAATATTGTCCAAACAAATATACTCACAAAAGAAATCAAAGAAAATGAAACTTACTCAAACAAAGATCCAAAAAAGAAAATAAATCAAGAAAATCACACTCAATAATCTTTGAAAAGTGAGCAGCGAGAAATGATATGAAAGCTATGTTGTGGAAAGAAATTGAGTTTCAATTCATTCAATCAAAATTAGCCTGATAAGGAACCTAATGACCAACAAACCCTTGTAGACTCTTCTAATTAGGCAGATAATTGATGATGTTGTAAAATAAGGATTAAACCAATGAAAGGTAAAATAAATCAACCTCATAATCTAGAAGGAATTTTCAATCTCAACAAATATGAATAATAGTTCTTTGAACCAAAATAAAGCCGAAAAACAAAGTTAGGACTCCTGGGTTAAACCCCTTGATCAACAGAACTGAGCAGAACTTGGCAAACCTGAATAGTCTCATAAAAATGAGAGAATGGCGCTCATATATTCAAGGAGACAGGGAGAAATGGCACTCCCTATAGAGCTACTAGTGAGTGTTATTCTGACAGTGGCACCCTGGTGCTCACTGCAGGGGAGGGCTAGTTCTGGAAAAGTTGAAAAAGTGTTGAAAAAGGATAAAGACTCAAAAAGATATAGTCAATGACATTGTGAAGATTCCAATAAAGAATAGGAAAGAGGAAATTGATTCAGAATCAAGCACCAATCAAGATCTAATCTTGGGAAAAGGATTTAGATGATCCAAGGAAATACTAATCAAATTTGATCCCCAGTGGAGTCACAAATTTATGTTACAGGATATTTCCCCTGCGAATAGGTGAAATCTCCCTTGGGTTCCTAGACCCCTATTATGAAGACAAGAATGTACAAATGGTTGTTATATTCCTTTTATATCTAACTCAGCTAATAGAATGAGAAGAATAAAAGTGTAACATACCTTATTCCAACAATTGTACTCGGTACTTCAATCCCGAGGCTTGATTTCTAAGAACCTTAAGGAAGATGGGATCCTCCAAAGAAAAAAGAATACACCTTTCTTTTACTTTATATAATTAACCAGACAAATAAATCTATGATACTGAATGACAATAGACAAGTAACTTTGAAAGTACACATACTTGAAGGAAATAGGCCAAGTATATTAATTAAAGAACCCAAAGCATATACTTATAATTTGAGTTTGAAGATGCAGCAGCTCCTCCAGGATCTCCTCGTCCAACCCTTGCATGAACAATGTAATATCATAATAACGATGTTATTATTGATTTCTTCCTCCTGTCCACCATGGAAATGCCTCCAATTTATAGGATTTTATAGGCTCAACCAATTTGAGTATTTTTGGAATCGTTTGAAGCTATGGCTCTACGGGTTGTGATTCTTTCCTAATATAGATCCATAGAGTAGTATTTGATCCAAACAAACCCCCAACATTTTGATTTTTCCCTTAGAAGGTGGGATTCACCTTCATTTTCTCAACCAACAATGGTGACCCCATAAAGCTAGAGACAAAGAGCCATGACACCCCGTTAACATGGTACAGGGAATGTTGACTCTCCATGAGCATAGGCAAGGGAGAAATAGTCTTCTTAAATGTCCAAAGAATGGTAAAAATCCTAGGTAAAAAGGTATGTTTCGACTGCCAAATGATGGGGCTTTTCCTCCCAACATTATTTAGGGTTTGTTGAAAGTGTTTTTATGGTGTCAATTGAGTTTCAAAAATTACTAAAAGTGTATAGAGCATGTTACAACACTTGTGACATGTGTGATGGTTTGGTTATGAAATTTACGATACTTGCAACACCTACAATGTCATGTTTGTGCCACATGCAATACTTGCGAGACTTAGAATGTGAAATTTTCAAAACATGTGACACATTATGAAAGCGTGGAAATTTGACGTGTAACACCTATGTGGGGGATGTCTAATTGATGGCCTTTGCTTCTTTTCTAAGGCATGAGGAAATTGGGGAAGAGGAATATGAAGAGCAACAAGCACCCCTTTGGATCAAAGCAGAGGCTGCTAGGATTAAGGATGTTATAAACAGTCACCATAGCCTCTCCTTAGATGAGGATATAACTTCAGGGTGTACATCCAAACAAACAGAGGCCATATCCCACATTGATGACACATTGAAATTGTTGGGAGAAGTAGCACCTGAGACTTGCCACAAAATATGGAATTCCTTACCTCCTGGCATGATAATCAGAGAGCCTCACTCTCCAAACACATTACATATTTCCCTCCTTAGAACCCCATGGTAAAAATAAACTCTAAGAAGGATGAGAAATAATTGGATTGGGG
>JASDQU010685773.1:70464-83480 GCA_032191745.1 Picea mariana | reverse complement strand
GGTGGATCTTATTCATTCAAAGTATTTGGCACAAAGGTGTGTGTGTTAGTGCAAAGGGAGATCGAAAGGGGACCTTACAACATCAAGGCTTTGGTTGTAATATCCACTTTCTACTCATTATAATACAATGATATGTTTCTTTCCCATAAAACTAATCTTGTTTTATTGTATGATTCCTTGATCACATACATAGGATCTTGTTGACTATATTATATTGCTTTCACTTTGGTTGGCTTGTGTTTCCTTGTAGGTTCAATATCTTTGGAGCAATGGAACAGAGCTAAGATGGAAATGGAAAGACAAAGCAACATTTAAAAGGTATGTTGTCTATCTCTTGTTAACTAGTAAACTCAATAATTAGAGCTTAGGGGAAGTCTTATATTCTATTTTGTTTTGTTCTAGTTCCAGGTAGATCTAGGGAGATCTATTTATGTCTGCATTTACCGATTAATATAATAACAAAATTGGTGACTGTTACACATTATTTTGGTCACCCCAGTGATCCACTGACAACATGTGTTCATGTTCCCAGAAAAGATAAAAGAGTCTTTCTCCATGATGAAAGTGATTGGATTTCCCTTTTCAAAAACCATATTAAGGAAGGTCGTCACACCCTTCTATAGAGATGTATTGTGACGTCTCTGCAGGCTGTAATATACCTAGGGTGCGATGATGACAAAGGCTAAGGAAAAGTCAAAATTCACGAAAGTTCTAGAAGGGGATCTTCTAGAAGATGAGGTGGCCTCTGAATGGTTTGGATCTTACTCGCCTCTCTGATTTGGTGGGATAATCCTAATCTCCTCATCCATCTCTCTTTTAGACTATATAAAGAGGGATATCTCAAGGAAAAGGCTAAGGTTGAATAGGCTAAGATTTGTATGGAGAGTTTCTACTTCTTCTTGGGAGATTTGCTTTAGTTATACAAGCTACATGGTGGATATTCTTCATTCAAAGGATTTGGAGCAAAGGTGTGTGTGTTAGAGAAAAGGGCCATCGAAAGGGGACCTTGCAACACCAAGGCTTTGGTTGTAATCTCCACTTTCTACTCATTATAATACAATGATATGTTTCTTTCCCATAAAACTAATCTTGTTTTATTGTATAATTCCTTGATCACATACATAGGTTCTTGTTGAGTATATTATATTTATTTCACTTTGGTTGGCTTGTGTTCCCTTGTAGGTTCAATATCTTTGGAGAATTATAACGAAGATAGGATGTGTTAGCACTCTATAAATTCTATTCCGCTGAATAGATAAACGATAGAGGTAACTGTTTCAACCAGCTTTAGAGTTGAGGCACTAGCCTGCCCAACTTAGAGAGGGATCTCTCGTGTCACTTGATATATCTATGGAAACCGACGGCTATATTTGATTTGTTTGGGAGATTTTTAATAGAGTTGTTGGCGAAGAAGAGGGGAACACTATGGGCTATGGAGTCAAAATTTTGAAAGTGAATGAAGACAATGCATAGACTGATAGAACTCTCCAGAGGACAAAGGCTAAATAAGGTGATGAATCTGAGTTATTCTTGAAATAAAAAGATGTGTAGGAAGACAAAGAAGACAAATAACTGCATCATAGCATTTTTTAAAAGAATTCTGAATAAGTTAAGAAGACAATCACATAGTTTAAATTGCTTAGAATAAGAGCGTCGCAGGACAAATTCTAGGCCTTTAAACTCTCCAATTTAAACAAAAGAAAATTTAAATGAAATGACAGGCTACAAGAAATACATACGATGAAAGGAAACAAAGCTCATATCACCACCCATTAGAATATTTTCATAGAGACTTCAAAATCTTTTGCATTTGTCTTCCATTCAGATTCAGAAAATTTACAAATAAAGTTTGATACAACCAAAAAGGTGCTCTTACACTTCTGCCAACATTAGCTAATTCATGCCTCTTAGTACTTATATAGTTTGATAAAAAATAACTGAAACTAAAACGTTTCATCTTCTGTAATAGTTTCAGATGTCAGTTTCGGTATACAAAATGACTTACGATCATTAACAAAAAGAAACGTTTCATCATCATGAATAATCTCTCTGACCGCCCGGTTGTTTCAAATACTCATAGAATAATGCCCAGGGTTCCTCCTTTTATAGGCATCTATTACCATCGGGGTTTGGAGAAAAGAGGTTTTAGATGAACCACCCTTAGCCCTGATGTGTCTCAGAGAACGCTGCGTGTGCATGATTTAAGCCAGGGTAGTTTTCCCTGGTCTGCCCCTTGTCGGCTAATTCTCGCGCTACTTCGATCGCTGAATTGTACCTCGGTTGTTGATCCGGGTCATTTCAAGATCTACGGTCAGCATCTTTCTCGACAAATTTGACACCGGAGGTTGAAAAAGGTGGTTTTGGTTAGACAACCCTCCTTTTCGATATACTTCTAAGGGAACCACGCGTCCCGCAAAAAACCGTGATGGTTTTCCCCGACCTGCCCTCGACCGCTTAATCTTTGTGCTAGTTGTATCTATGATACACGTCTTGGCCATTGATCTAGGCCACCTTTGAGATTGACGGTCCACTGAGCTTTATTCTTCATATCTCCACTATTTCATCCAAACACTACCAGATATAGATGGGTCCTCTAAATTTATCACATCTCTATGATGATTTAATCCGTCATAAAATTTATGAAACTCGGACACCAGCTGGGAATTATATGGTGATAACATTGGCTTTGACTGGGGATGTTATCCTCCCTGCGAGGTGGAAACGAATAGTAGACCACGTGCCTGATCCATTGGGCTACTCCCAAAACATGTCTTTGGACCCTGCTTCGACCTGTCACTAGTGTCTGCTGAAAACCAAACTCTATACAGTGCTCTCCAATGGATACTGAATACTGAACACACTACTAAAATATGACTCTACACACTACTGAAAATCCAAACTAAAAAATGCCTGACCAACAAGCTTATTCACACACTCCTACCTACTCTAATTGCCGAAATGAACTGCCAATCAAGTGAAATCAAAATGCCAATGCAACCATGCAAGCATTTTATTCAGTGTTTGTTTACTTTCCACAAGCTTGCTCCAATTCCTTCTTATTGATAATTCATTCAAAAATTCATCCATAAATCCAAATCTCAAAAAATTAAAAACATTTGGACTGTTCAATGCCTCCATTAAAACTGCAAATGGATCCTCTAAAATATGCAGAAAACAACAATCATGTTTCACCCCTTCCACTGCATTCTTGTTTTCATGTGATTTAACATGTTGATTGCCACCAGGAGGATGAAAAATCTACTAAGACTATTGGAAATAAAAATCTTTTGAATCAGAAGATAGTGTTGGCTGAAATAAAACCCCTGGTGGAAAGAAATCTATGTCTAACAATGATGTTGAGTTACTATCATCTTCATTTTCAAGATGGTAGTTTAGCACAGGATGCAAATATGAACTGAGATAACCTTCCATGTAAACGATCATTAAATGCATGAGAAGGTTGTTGTTCTTCCTCACTGATAACCATTTTCTCATGTAAAACAATGCCACTGTGAATGCAATTAGACTTCCCTACTTCCTTTGTTATCTCATGATTTTCTTTCAATAATTTAAAGGAAGAAAAAACATAATGGAAGATAGTTTTCATTTTCAAATCCACTGCTTTCTTCATATTTAACATTATGCCTAGAGGATTTCTGATTTGAAACATTATAGAAATTTTGTTTCAACAGTTCGAAAGAGGAAAAACACAATGGCAAGGTTCTTTCACCTGATTCAAAACCTTATTCATTTTCTTCATTGTTGTCATAGGCACATTTTTCAATTTCTTTGGATTGCTGAACACACTCATTTTCAGATTTGTCTTCAACCAATGGCTGCAATTTGTACTGACAAGACCTTCTATGTAAAAAGTACCAGGGTCATCAAACATGTGAGAAGATTGTTGCAATTTCTTGTCAATTGTTTTTAGTGAATCAATGTGATTTGGCATTAACACACATTCCTTTGCTTCAATGATGATCTTAGGATTTTCTTTCAACAATTTGAATGAAGAAAAGCATGAAGGTAAATAATTCCCTTCAGCTGATTCAATACTTTCTTCTTTGTAACTATGATATGTAGGCTAATTTCTCTCATTACACTGTTGAAAAGAAATATTTTATGATAGAGAACATGCAGTTGGTTGTTCTAGGGAGTCAACATCATAATTATCATCAGATTCATCATATATAGGCAAATCAACAACATATGCAATGTCATCCAACAAGAACAAACTTGGAATATCAACATGTTCTTTGATAAACTGATTTGCAAATTCATCTTCTTGACTGTCTACAAATGAATACATAAAACAATCAGCCCCCTGCTTATCATGGCATGGATCAAAAGCTAAATCAACACCTCCTCTTTCAACAAGTGTAATATAATTTTTTGCAAAATCATTAACATTGGAAACTTCAAGAGGACCTATGATATTGTCAATTCTATGCCCCAGATTCCAATCAACTATTTTTTGTTCATATTCACTTTCATGTTCTTGAGCATTCAACCCCTCATTTTGGATCCATTTACATGCTTGGATGTTGTGTTGAATATCCTGAGCATCATTAAACATTTGTTGTAAGGACTTAGGTCTTCTTTCCATCAGAAGGAAAGACAAATCTGGATGAAGAGTAGTTGCATAATGGAGCATGGTAGCAGCTTCAGTGAGTTGAATTTCTTTGGACAAATTGTAATATATACTAGAAAAACTTCTATTGAATATAGAAATAGTTTCATTTCTCTTCTTTTTTAAGGAATATAACTCTATAAGTTGTAGATCCAAAGATTTCTTCCTGCCCCAAAACTTTAAAAAGACATCCTTCAATTCCTCCCATGAGCTAATTGTCTCTGGCTTCAAATGTTTAAACTAGTATTTGGTGTCTCCTTTCAAGGATTGAGAGAAGGCCCTCATACAAATATCATCATGGTCAATATCAAACAAATCTATAAAATGTTCAAACCCTTGGATGTGTTTTTCAGCTGATATGGAATCAGGTTCCCCATCAAACATAGGTAGGTACTCAAAGTGTTTTGGAGGAAAATCATGAAGGATGTGGGGTAATTTTAAGGGTCTGTATCTATGATGATTTTTGGAGGATGTTGGATCAAGTGTAGGAGATGAAACATCAACCATGGTTTCATGAGGCTCATCAACTTGGTTATGGTCATCACATGGCCCAGATGGGATTTTTTTTATCAAAATCAGTGATACAGTGAGGATATGAATGTTCCACTTTAAGAGGAGTATATACAATTGCAAGTTTCTCATGATCATCATTAAAATGTAGCAGGTAAATAAAAATTTGTTTGGCATGTTCAAGGAAGGGCCAGAGGTAACTTATAACAAACAATAAAATGCCTTGGAAAAAATCCAATTTTAAGTACTTATTTTCTTCCATAATGTCTTTTCATACCTCTGTCAAAGGATCTCATCTTCCATTGGAGTCTCTGAATTACATTCAAAGATTGAGTGGAGTCGCCAATAATGTTTTGGAAGATGGATTACACATTGAGAGTGGAGTCACCATTGAAGATTTGAATTTTTGGATTCTTCTACTAGCGGAATCGCCTTCAAACTGATTTGTGATGTGTGGAGTCGCCAGAGAAGGAATACAACCAATATGTGCCTAAGTGTCTATTGCTCTCAGACCTTAGAACTCAACCATGTCATTCTTCCCAGGGAAAATTTTTCAATTTCGTCCCTGGCAATGACGCCAAAATGTTAGCACTCTGTAAATTCTGTCTGGATGAATAGACAAACGACAGAGGTAACTGTTTCAACCAGCTTTAGAGCTGATGCACTAGCCTGTCCAACTCAGAGAGGGCTCTCTCATGTTACTTGATATATATATGGAAACCGACGGATAGATTTGATTTGTTTAGGAGATTTTTAATAGAGTTGCTAGCGAAGAAGAGGGGAACACTATGGGCTATGGAGTCAAAATTATGAAAGTGAACGAAGACAATGGATAGATTGATAGAACTCTCCAGAGGACAAAGGCTAAATAAGGCAATGAATCTGATTTATTCTTGAAATAAAAATATGTGTAGGGAGATAAAGAAGACAAATAACTGCATCAGAGCATTGATGAAATGAATTCTGAATAAGTTAAGAAGACAATCACATAGTTTAAATTGCTTAGACCAAGAGCATCGCAGGACGAATTCTGAGCCTTTAAAATCTCCAATTTAAACAGAAGAAATTTTAAATGAAATGACAGGCTATAGGAAATACATATGATGAAAGGAAACAAAGCTCATATCACCACCCATTAGAATATTTTCATAGAGACTTCAAAATCTTCTGCATTTGTCTTCCATTCAGATTCATAAAATTTACAAATAAAGTTTGATACAACCAAAAAGGTGATCTTACACATTTACCAACATTGGCTAGTTCAAACCTCTTAGTACTTATACAATTTGATAAAAAATAACTGAAACTGAAACGTTTCATCTTCTGTAACAGTTTCAGATGTCAGTTTCGGTATACGAAATGACTTACAATCATTGACAAAAAGAAACGCTTCACAATCATGAATAATCTCTCTGACCACCTGATTGTTTCAAATACTCATAGAATAATGCCTAGGGAATACTGAACAATTTTTCTTACTGAATTTGGATATGTTATGAAGAAGTTATGACATTTTTACCCGAAACACCTCTTTTAGACTAGTTTCAGGACTAGCCACAAACCCTATTTTCCATGGAGTGTAACTCCAAAAATACAATGACCCACAAGATAAAATGATTACCACAAATACTTGGATATGTTTCCTCAATGGCCTTTCAATTTCTTTTTTTTAACTAAAATGGTTATGTATTTTATTAAATGAGAAATCCAGCTGGCCGAAGCTTTACATCCTTCACAAAACCATCTACAATCTTTTACACGCTGCTATCCATTTCAAGGAATACAAATTTTTATTGGGTCTCCATCATTTATGCATAGTTCTCCTTGGGCCAAAAGGCAACCTTTATTGGCTAAAGTATCTGCTTCTTTGTTTGAATCCCTGAGTATATGGTAGCAGTTGAAGGAGGTGAAGTCTTGGAGAATGTATCTTAGTCTTTGCAGGTTCTTATTTAGGCCAGCATCATTGAACTGTCCTCCTAAATGTATCATTTTGATCAAGATTTCGGAATCTCCAAACGCTTGTAGGTTCTGGTGGCCTCTTTCCTTGGCTATTTGGCAGACTTTTATCAAACTCAAGATTTCTGCTTGGTTGTTGGTTCACTGTCCGAGTCCCCAACTGAAGGTTTCTAGCGTTGTTCCTTCGCTGGAGTAAATGATTCCTCCAGCTCCCGCTATACCAGGATTTCCCTTGGAGGCATCGTCGAAGAATGATGTAGTTATTCCTTGCTTCTGCCACCATCTCTGGAAAGTGTCATGATTGTCTCTTAGCCTCCATTTTGTTTCAGAATGGGGTTTTTCAATGCTTTGGGTCCGAAGAGTGAGCACAAAGTTACCGAGCCAATTCTTTTCTTCCTGCTGCAGTGAGATATCTGTTTTGTGGGTTTGAGAACTCAAAGTTTCTAAGAGGAGACCTTTTTCTTTCACTGCTACCATGCTGGGGGTCCATGCTGTATTGTTGAAGATTTTCTCATTTCTTGCAAGCCATAGCTTCTAGCACACATACTTAGGGATGGAGATCCAGACTCTGGCCCATAGTGTTTTTATTGAAAGCGAGGGATAACAGTCCTTCCAGGTTGTAAAAATTTCTACAACTGATATGTTAGAGGGGGCAGCGACCTTGAGACCATGGAGGGTAAGGAGCTAGACTTTGTTTGCAAATTGACATTCTACAAACAAATGGTCAGAAGTTTCCATGGCTTCTTTGCATAGAGCACATCTGTGAGGGCCTACATTGTTTCTTTTCATTAAGTTTTCACCGGTCATAATCTTTTTGTGCATTAGAGTCCAGAAGAAAAAATTTACCTTGGGAATTGCAGTAGAGTCCCATACCTCCTTCCAGATTTTTGCTGGGGGTGGTCTATCTTTCTGGCATTGAAGCATAGCATAGCCTTTGGCTGTAGAATAACTCCCTATGGGTCCCCAGCCCCAGTTGTCTTTTTCAGTCTTGTGCATAGGTGTTGCATCTCTGAGCTCTGCTTTGAGAATTTCAAGTTGTTGGAGGAGGCGATTTGGGACATTGTTGAAATGCCAATCTAACTAGGAGTCGTCCTCATTCCAATTTGAGATATCACTGATGCTCTATTTTCCTCTATGGGCAAGAAAAACACGAATTTCATTTAGGCTGGCGTTTGAGGCAAGGGACGGCCTCCCCATTACCCAATCTATCCATAGGTAAGTCCGTTTTCCATTTCCAGGAACGCGGTACAGATCCTGGGTGAAGATTCGTGTCCCTTTGAGGCACAATTTCCATAGCTGCGTGATTTTCCTGTAGGTAGCATTTTGTAAATTTCAAATTTTAGTGCTAGGAATGTATTTGTGAAATAGCGTTTTACTGATAGGATCAGAAGGCTCACTGTGCATCTTCCACAGGATTTTGCGTCCAAGAGCAGTGTTGACAAGAGATGGATCTCTAATCTGGAGGCTGCCTTCTCTCAGAGGCAGCTTAACTGTTTCCCATCTGACCAAATGGAACTTGTGGTGATTCCCTTTACCACTGTGCCACAGGAAATCTCTCAACAACTTGTTGATTTTCCCAGAAATCGATTTGGGTGCCAGGAGATAGGCTACTTGGTAGATCGGCAGTGAGGAGAGAACTGCCTTTATCAGTGTTAATTTTCCTCCGTGTGTGATCCAGTGTCCTCCCCAGGCATCAATTTTCCCTTTAATTTTTGTTAGGACTCCTTCCCACAGGTTGACTTTATTTATGCCCAATGATAATGGCAGCCCAAGGTACTGTATCTTTTCCGAATCTGCATACCCTTTGAACCCCAGAGTGTGGGCAATCCTTTGAGTTTCATGTTTTGTTGCATTCCAACTATAGACAACACTTTGCCTTTTTCTTATCAAAGCTCCTGACACTTTGCAGTAATCTTGAAGTATGCTCTTGAATGCAGAAGCTACTTTGTTTGAGGCTCCTCCTAGCATAAGAGAGTCATCCGCAAATAGAGCATGATTAATAGGCTTAAGTTCCTTCATAATTCTCAAGCCTGCGACAGCTCCTATTAACCTTTCCTGCTCCAACTTCCTGCTGAGTGAATCTGCCATTAAAATGTACAGAAAAGAAGAGAGAGGGCAGCCTTGCCTCAACCCCCTCAAAGATTTAAAGAACTCTGCTGGCCTCCCGTTTACCAAAGGTGCTATCCATGGGCTATGGGTGCAGGCTTGTATCAGGTTTACAAACTCTTGCTCAAATCCGAATGAGAGTAGCACTTGATATAGGAAGGATAGCTTTACTCTGTCGAAGGCGTTAGCCATGTCTAACTTGATCAACATGCCCTTCTCTTTTCTGAGTTTGATGGAATGCATAGCTTCCTGAACTAGGATTACATTGTCCAGGATGTGTCTCCCTTTGACGAATCCTCCCTGCGATTCTGAGATGAGTTTTCCCAGCAGTGGCTTTATTCTGTTAGCAAGGAGTTTTGCAATTATCTTATAAGAGGCGTTGAAAGGGAGATTGGCCTGAATCTATCAAAGGAGGCGGGTTTTGTTTCTTTCGGGATTAAAGTGAGGAAAGTTGAGTTGGTGCCACCTTCCAGTTTTTCTTTCTGTAGGAATCCTTTTATCATTCTAATGAGATCAGATTTGATTATATTCCAACATATCTTGTAAAAATGAATAGTGAACCCGTCTGGCCCTGGAGCTTTGTCAGGGGCCATGGACCAGATGATTTTACTGATTTCTTCTTCGTTGGTTGGGATCAATAGTGCTGTGTTATCTTCTTTTGTAACCAGAGCTGGGATGTTCTTGAGGAATTCCTTGCTGCCTTCTTCGTTATCATCATTCTCTTTGTTGTAAAGATGGTGGAAGTGTGAGACAACAACAGCCTTTATTTGATCTATTCCTTTGCAAATCTTCCCATCATTAGTTGTGATTTCAGAGATGTGATTCCTGGAGAGCCGGGCTTTAAATTGGTGATGGAAGTAAGATGTGTTTCTGTCTCCAGATTCCAGCCATAAGCTGCGGGATTTTAATCTCCAATATTTTTCTTCGATTATGAAGGAGTGGTAAGTTTTACTTTGGATTGCTTGCTCCTTTTCCAGATCTGTGTTAGCAATATCTTTTATTTCCATTTCATTCTGCAGCTTTCCCAACTATTGCACTAGATCCTTTCTTTGGGTGTTGGGATTGATTTCTGGGCTTTTGCTCCATTCCTTGAGAGATGTTTTTGTTAATTTTAATTTTTGTTCCCAGACAAAGTGGGGAGACCTAGTTACTGTGGTGGCCCATGCCAGTTGGACTGTCTCATAGAAGCCACTCTTTTCTTTCCACAAAGGGATGAATCTGAACGGGATTGGGCCTAAATTTTCTTCTTCCTCTAACGAAAGCAGGATGGTTTGTGGTCCGAGGTAAGCTTGGGGAGGATAGCTGTGGATATTAGCTTCCTTTCCAATAGCAAAGTGCTTTGAACCAGCAACCTATCCAATCTGGCAGAAATGTGTTCCTCCCCTATCCTATTATTGGTCCAGGTGTAGAGCCCTCTACGTGGTTTAAAATCCATTAGATCCCACTGCTGTATCATGTCTTCTACTACATGAATCTGTTGATCCTTGCTGGTCCTTCCTCCCCTCTTTTCTTTTCTATTCATTACTAGGTTGAGATCTCCAGCAATGATTATATTGTTTGGGGAATTTAGTTCTAGATACTCAATTAAAGTTTTCCAACAATCTTTCTTTTCGGAGTGCAAAGTTGGTACATAAAGATTGAATAATGCAATGGTTAACTTACTTGTTGTATGCTTCAGTTTTGTGAAGCTCCAATGCTGAGTGTTGTAGGAGTTGACGAGGCTGAACTGATCTTCCTTCCACAGTGTTTCTATTCCTCCGGAGGAGCCCCTTGCACTGATTGCTTTCCCTGTATTCTTCTGCCATTTGTTTTTACTAATCTCTAGAAGGGATTCCCCTTCGATTTTTGTCTCTTGGAGCATGAGAATGTCTGTTGGTTCCACTTTCATCAGGTCCTTAACCGCTTCGATTTTTGTCGAGTTCCTCAGACCTCTACAGTTCCAAGAGATGATTTTCATTACTTACTATTGGGGGTGGATGGGCCTCCTCCTTTTTGAGACCTTATTCTTGTGTTTCTGTCGATTGACATTTCTATGGTGGGTTGGCTTCCTTGGGTCTTTTTTCTTTCTGCCTCTTCCTCCCTTACTTCTTTATAGGACTTCCTTCCTTCTCTTTTGGCTGGCCTTTCTAAGATCTCATCCTCAGAGGAGTTTACTGGTTCTATCATTTTATTTCTGGCTATGTCTACATATGAAGGAGAGGGGGTTGCATCCAAGATTCCTGTCGTTTGCCCTTGTTCCCCTGTATCTTTTCTTTTTGGGGGGGATTTTGGATGTTCCCTGTTGTCCATAATTATTTCTGGTTCTTTTGTTTCCTTGTTGAGCTTTTTTGTTTGCGTTGCTGATTGCGGCGTGGGATTGGGGTCCCTGTTGAGTTGCTCTTGCTCCAGTTGCTCGGGGTTGTCACTCTTTGTTGTTCCTTTGCTTCTAGATCTTGCTGTCCCTATTTTCTGGACTGTGATCCACTGGTTTGTTTTAGCATTCTCACTCTCATCTGCATTCTTTTTTTTGCAGTGCCTTGCAAAGTGACCGTATCCGTGGCAGTGTCATCATTTGAATGGTAACTACTCATAGTCTAGCTCCTGGATATGGGTCTAGTCTGCCGCAATTAGTTTGATTGCCTCTGGTAATCCCACTTCCAGATCCACCTCCACATAGATCCGGGTGCATGAGTACTGATCTTTCCTTGGTGCTTGATCAATATACCTTCCGAGTTTGTTGTTGATTGCATGCAATGATTTTTGGTTCTAGCAGTGTAAAGAGAGATGGGGTAGGCGAACCCACATTGGAACGGAGGATGGCACATCCTGAGCTAGATCGAAATCCGGGGTCCATTTATTCAGATATAACCCCTGGGGTCCCATGAAATATGGGCCGTTTCTGAAGATGAGGCTTTTATCTTCGGGGTTTTCAAAGACGAAAATGAAGTAGCCTTTCCCTATGAAATGAATCTTTATCCCTTCTGAGATGAGTGGGCTCCAGTTCCTCTGCACCCAGGCTTCGACGGATTTGGGAGAGGGCCAGAGCCCGGTAAATTGCCCGATGAGGCCTCTGTCTACAAGATTGATTGCCGACCTGCAAGTTTCTTCTAATGGAAGTTCTACACTTGGGATGCATTCCAGTTTCTTGACAAATTTCTGTTGAGCTGCTGACGGCGGTCTCTTGGAAGCCTCGACCACTAGTTTCCTGAAAGCATCGATCTCTGGCAAAGGGGGAGAGGTGGGGACGGCTCCCCCACCAGCGTCCATGGCTGGGGGACCCCTTCTCACTACTCACTGCATTGTTCTCCATGCTTAGGTCACGCTCCTCACACCCTCTCGCTCCTCACGCACAATTCAATGGCCTTTCAATTTCATGGTCTGAATTATTCTAGAAAAAAACGTTATTGCGAAAATGGTGAGATGACCTGTAAATAACATACCTTAAAAAGCTTCATCAAAAGAATTTATCCTCCCTTGAATTCTGGCCTTCTTTTCTTCACCTTCCCTATGAAATTCAACTTAGATATCCTTTGGTTACCTCAGTCAGCTATATATATTCAATATGCTCAAGTGTGACATTAAATGAGAGAGCCTTGCCTCTTATTTATACTCTCCAAATATCTTCCTTAGAAGCATCTTCTAGGCCACTTAACCCATTTTTAGGTCACTTAACCCATTTATAGGTCACTTAACTTATTTTCCTCATTTTTAGGGTTAACCACTTTCCATAATTAGAAAGTTCTCCATTACTTTATCATTTAAATATTCCTCCTTGACTTTGTCACCTCACTTTATCATTTAAATAATCTTCTTTGATTTTGTCACTTCACTTTAT
>JASDQU010685773.1:21223-37076 GCA_032191745.1 Picea mariana | reverse complement strand
TCAAATCACTCAGAACAATGAGGGGAAGCAAGGGATCCCATGCCCCCATTGGATACAACACCTGATCAATTATCAAGACCTCGTCTCGAGAATGAGAACATAAATATAAAGTATCCTTCTCAGAAGAAATTGAACACCGAGGATAATATGCCACATAATTCACCCGTGGTGGAGAAGAGTCTACTCAAACACTAGGAACATACAAATGATAGATTTGAGATAGAGCTAAACTATGATGGTTATTATCAAATGAGATCTTATCAATAGTGACAATTCTTCTGTTGTGAGGAAAATGCATCACACAAAAGAGTGTAGACAACACAACATTCATCACATATACAAAATGATTCCCAAGAATAATATTGATATCCAAAGGGTCTGGCACCACTAATAGATTGACTAGGATAGTCTTCCGACCTAAAGTGATAGGAAATTGAGGAATAATCCCCAAACATTCACTAGGTCTTTTGTTGAAATCCAACAACTCACTGGTAGCTGACACAAGATTAGGAGAACCCAAAGCTTCCCAAGTTGAAGAGGATAAAATACTTGTGGAGAATCCTTCATCTACAATACAACGACTAATTCCCATTGAATTAACTTTAACCACTATCTAGAAAGGTGTAGAAGAAGGAAGGTGAGGCTCAACAAGATCATTCCAATCAAAGGAAACCATCCTAGGAATTGGAGGGAGCATATTCAAAGACAATGGAATCCCCTATTGTTCAGAAGGTATTGAATTGGACATATTGAAGACATAGTTGAAATATGCATCACTTCCTAAAAGAAGAGTGGGATCAACCAAATATTGCATCGATGATATAAATTTGGAATACCCATCACTCTCCAAGAGAAGAGAGGGATTGGTCGAAGATTCCATCTGTGTGATCACTTCCTTAACCATTGGTTGAACAGGTTGTTGGGAAACCAAACATGAATCAGAACTAGAAGGGTCATCAGATAAAGACCATGGTATTTGTACCACTGGAATATTGGGGCACAAACAAGTAAGGTGATATCCCTTGCAAATATTACAAAGGAACTTAAGATTACATCCTATTCGTCTAGGATTCTCAGTAGTATTTGCTATCACTAAAATTTCGTCCACAACATCGCATGAAAATGGTTACAGGAATATAGCATCTCCAAACACCTTTTAGTTCACCTGCAGCACCAAAAAATCATTTTCGAGAGGCAAAAACTATACAACTGGTCAAAAAATTGGCATCCGCTCAAACACTAAAGGAAACGTGCTCACAGCACGTGGGCCAAAGCAAATCGAAGACCACACAATGCACCATATGCGCGACTGCATATGAGAAAATCTGTGCACACCTGTGAACGATGCATTTTTGGTTCTTGTCGGCCCCTCACGCACTTTTCTACCAACTCCCAACTTGATTTGACCCTCAAATCCGAGCTGAATCCAAATGGGGGGTTGGTCAAAGACCTAAGGGTGCCCTAAAGGCCCCCTTGTTCACACTAAAGACCAGTTGGATATTTTCTCAAAGACATGCTATAAAAGGAGGCCATGGGTGCAGTAAGAATTCAAGAATATCATTGTATTGTTATGCTGCCTCTATTCTCCTTCAAGAAACCTCTTTTCTTATTGGGGCATACTATCATCATCTCAATAAGCTATTCACCTCTCCTCTTGAGGGAATAAGCTTGGATTTCTTCACCATTTTGTTTCTAGTTTATCATTTGTAAGAAGAGATCTCACATAGGGGACTCAAGAGCCCTCCCAAGGAGGAAGAGGGGATCCACAAGTCCTCCTTTCTCTATGGTGTTTTCCCACTAATATAGTTATCCATTGGTGGCATGATTATTGGTCATTTGTTTGATTGATTTTGGTTCTAATTTCCTCATGCATTTTAGTTTTATTTCCTTAGTTGTTTCTTTAGTTGTTTCTAGCTTAGTTGTTTGTTTATTTCATGTGATTGAATTTTTTAATTCATACACTAACCACTGTCCTGTCTAGCAGACCCAACTAGACTTGTAAGTGCCCTTCTTTTGCACATTCAAGTGGCAAAAGGGAAACAACAGATTTGCGACCATACTAGGGATAAGATATCAATTTCCTCCCTATTTGGGTTGTTTGAGCACTTATTTTTGACCCATTTTCCTTGCAGGGATCATAATCGTCCTAGCCTTACCTACAAAGAGATGAGTTTGGAGATAGAGGAGGAGAATTACACTTAAAATTCCACCCCCCCTGACACGTATCAGAATGTGCGCGGGTATTTCATCCCACAGACGTGCATTCCGAGAATTGTGTGCCAACAACACTTTGTTTTTTTGCGCATTCTGCGCACAATGCACCCAAAGGTCTTCTGTTCACTACACATTCTATGCATTTTATGGCCACTGCGCTTCTATCTGAACTGTAACCCACACATCTGTCCATAATCTCAACATTGTAAGAGTTTTTGTGATGTTTTGAAGGCCCCTAGCCTTCAAAATCTTGTTTTTATGCAATATTGTAAATGCACCACACTTAGATTCCCTCTCCACATGAAGGGTTAGTCAAAACATAGGCACTTAGGGGATTAAAAGGAACCATATTTCTCCTCTTTTCTTTGAGTTGCCACATGGATGACTTGTTTTGATTGTAAAAGTTAAGTTGAGATCCTTTACTATCACATATATAAACACTTGCATTGGGACCAGAAATTGAACTTTAATCATTAAGTATGCTCTTCTCTCACACCATAGAGTGAAATTGAGAATTAGAAACATTATTAAGGAGACATTTCATCTCCCTTAAAATCTTTAGGAGATGACAAATCCCCCCTAGGGCTCCTCTTAGTTTCCTTTCAAAAGATATTAAATTTGTAAGGGCCCATACATGCCCACATGTTGCAAAGATAGGATAGTTTTTGAAGCTATTTTCTTAGTTTACATCACTAGGGGAGTTTAAAGATTATAGTAATGGGCCCATACATGCCCACATGCTTGCAATCTAGGATAGTTGTTCAAAATATTTCTTAGATTAAATCACATTAGGGATTTGAAAGGATTGGTAAGGATCCATATGTATACATGCTAGTTCTTTAGGGACTTTAAAATTCCACAAGGTTGCACCAATGGCATCTAGTAAGATAGGTAATCAAGATTTGTAAGGACCACAGGAATTCGACATGCTACAAATTGACACCTAACTTATAAAAAAATTGGCACATTTGTTCACTTCCTCACACACAAATTCACTACTCACTCACATAATTTCATCTCTAATTGTGGAGGTTGAAGTAGGTTTCTCCAAAGGGATTCTAAAACGTCCCACTACTTCTTGAAGAAATTATCCACACCCACTTAATTCAAATGAGATTGGTTCACACCCCCAATCTTTCAAGCAACCACATCTAAAAAAGTTTCTAAAAACTCACTAAGTTTCCTCCCTAGGAGGTGCCAAAAGAAATATTTTATTCTAGGTAGGATCTCAAGGGTAGGCATCCAAATAACCCCCCGTTATCTGGTTCTCACATATTTAAACATTAGAAGTTGACAAATAGGGAACTTTAAAATCCTCCAAGTCAAGTGTTCCTAACACCATAAGGCAGGGAGATACTCGTGAAGGGTTGAAGGTCGAGGTACGGTTGTTCTATGCATCCCCCTTGAGTCACCCATATCTTGGAAGGGATCCAACCCGTGAACCATTTCTGAGGCCGAAAATCTAAATATCGTACTTTGACCAAGGTACCTAGTGGCCAAATTTTAGGACATCTACCCAGGTGGCAATTGTGGGATGCAATTGCACCTTGATCGGATTTTGTGTGGATATTGGGAAATATCACCAGCTCTTTTGGGATATGCACCCTCTACCCCTCATTATAACTGATTGTTTCATCCTTCACTAGTTCCTCTTCTGGTGGCTTCAAACCCCACTGTTGAGTGCTATTAGAAGGTCCAATGCTATTTGAGAAGATAAACATTACGTCTTTTTAGGGCATGATCATTTGTTTTCTTTGTTCTCCCACACAGACAAAATCCACCAACCCATATGTATGCTTCTTTTCAATTGATTTATGTATGATGCTCATTTGATTACATGCAATTGTGAGATATATTGTGAAGGTCCAAATTATACAAGTCTCTTGTTCATTTATTACTCTCATCACCATTTGCACACATTCACTTTTCTAGTTCGACATCATAGGGGACCCACAAAATCCCCATCGTTCCAGACGATTGCAAAATCTCCCTCCTATCCTAGAAGGAGTTCCTAGTCTCGCCAACTCACCAACTCAACCATATCACACCCCTGTGAGTGCTACTATTTTGGGATTATCTTTTCTTGGTTCCACTTTACTTGGGTCCAATTCCCAGGGCCAACCATCTACTAGCTCTCCTTTACAAGGAAGCGGGGGGCAAACTTCTTCTCAAGGGGGAAGTACAACACCATCCAAGCCCCCTCAAGGGTCAGGTACACAACCTGCTCATACCATGGCTAGAACTAATCCTCTACCACCACTCCACATGCCATATTTGTCCTCCCTCAACATACCTTATTTGAGTAAACTCACAAATGACCATATATTGCATGACCCCACATGGCCCGTTAAGCCTACCAAAATACCTTCAGACATTCCAAAGTTTGAAGGAAAGGCGGGAGAAGATCTCGCCAACCATATCATGACCTTTTACTTATGGTTCTCTTCAAACAACATCATGGACAAATCTATTTGTTTAAGGTTATTTTAGCACACACTCACGGGTCCATCAGCCAAATGGTATGTGGACAAAAAATGAGGGTCCCATATGACTTTTGAATCCTTGGCCAAAACATTTTTGACCTTCTTTCAACTACCAGTTCATCGTGACAATGGTATAGAATTTCTCTCTAAGCTTAAACAAACCTCAACCATGCATATCTCTGACCACATTCATGAATGGCGCCGATGACGTAGTTTATGCAAAGAAGAAACCACCAAAGAAAAATGCCTCGATTGGTTTCTCAGATCACTCGTCTCTCTCCTTGCCAAATATGTGGCCTCCACCTTCCCACAAACTAAAGAGGAAGCCATCAGCAAGGCTCAACATTACGACCTCATTTATGCACAGTCAGGATACTTATACACAGTACTACATGATGCCCTGAGACTTGTACCATTCGGCCAAGACAAACCTGGGATGTCTCACTCAGCGAATGGATTGATTGGTACCACAACACACCACAATCCATACATCCAACCAATACCTATGTATGGTACACCCCAATATCCATCGATGTATGGAGGAACCCCTTATTACCCTCCCCCCCTTATCAACATCCATACCCTGTTGTCCTCCCTCCAACCATGAGTGGACCCCTGTCGACACCCATGATGTGCCCAACCATTCAACCAAGTTATGGTACCCCCTCTACCTCAGCCTATAACCTGGGCTCTAGTGAAATTGCTATGCCTTCCTATGCACCCTATGGATCATTGCCACAAAATAATCTGTATTTTTCATTTCCTAGTCCTCCATAGCCAATTGCTCCTCCACAAGGACAACCCCACGTTGGGGTTAACTTTGTTCAGCCCTCTCCCATTCAAAAATTTCAAAATTTTGAACAAATGAATATGGAAAATTCGGCCCATCAACTGAATAATGCCAAAAAGAAAGGAAAAAATCGAAACAATAATAACCCAGGACCTAGGGGGGAATAACCCCCAACAAAACCAACCTGGTAGGGGCAACCAGAACCAGGGTAAACAGAACTCCCAAGGGGGGAATAACAACAAATGCCAAGGGAGGAACAACAACAACAACCTATAGAAAAAATTCCCTTTTTCTCTTTGTGGTGAACATGGTCATTATACTCACCATTGCCCCCAAATTGATGACTTCAAATGGATGAAAGATTCCATGAATGCGCCATGTTCTCCAGCGCTGCCTGCCCCTCAGCAGGTCCCACAATAGTATTTGTAACAACCACCCCTGTCTATGTTGCAAAACCCTATTCCACACCAAGGTGTGATGAATACCCAGCAGGAGATGCATCCTGCCCCACCACAGATGGGACAGTATCAAAACCTTGGGAATCTGGTGGATCATAATATCCTCCTCACTAGCAAAGAATAAATTCTTCTACAAATGCGCAGTCATCAATATAGTGCACCCCATGAATCTACTCCCACCACTTCAGAAGTATCTCCATCTACAAATGGACAATCCTTTGATTCCATGCCCTAACAATGAAACCCCTATTCATATTCCTCGCATCCAATTATGATAGAATTTCAACAACCCTCAGGCTAGGGAAGCACACAATTACACTTTGGTCGATGACTTGGTGCAATCTCCTACAGTCATGTCCATATTGGAGGTCCTCCAAACCTATCCAACTAAACGAAAATCCTTACTTTCTTCCTTGGGGCAGTCGACCCAGCTGATACTGGAATCATCACATTTGATCTAGATTTTGGGGAACCTCTTCTCCCCGCTTTGGTAGCTTTCTAGATACCAGTCAAGATTTGGAACATCACGTTGCATCATTGTATCATTGATGAAGGTGCATCCACATGCATCATGTCCAAACTTGTATGGAATAAACTTGGCTCCCCTGAGCTAATACCATTTTCCATTCATGTTGAGAGCCTATGATGGATGACCATCCTCTCCTGAAGGGCTCTTTCAAAATGTCCCCGTTGAACTTGGAGGAAAAACTATCCTTATCGAAATTGAGGTTATCGATGCCCCGCTCGATTACAACATCTTGTTTGGACCTAGCTACATGTACACTATGAATTTTGTGGCCTCTTCTGTGTTTCGAACGATGATTTTCCCCCACAATGGGAAGATCATCACCATCAACCAAGTTTCACATTACGATCCTAGCCAATCCTCCAACATTGATAACATCTTACCTCTTGTCCGCACTAATTCTGATGCATATCCACTCATGGATATGGGACCCATAATTTTCAAGGACCCATATTTTCTAGGGGCATACCATGGAGCACCACTGCTCATCCACCCCTCAACACAAGTGTGTGTCATATCTTCCAATGGAACTGAAACTGGAGATGCCATTCCTCCTACAGTGGCTTCTCCACCCCCTGATGTCCCACTAGTGGAAGAAATCCTACCTTAGTAATTCTATGAGAACCCTACGAAACCACTTATCCCTGACTTCACCCTCCCCTAGGGTCAAATCTTGGTTTGGGAAACAATCCCCCAAGCCATTACTCAAATTACCCTCTTCTACCCCCAACCGAGAGTACAATCTTTCGAGGTAGTTGCAATTCTTACCCTTCCCAACATGTTGTTGGCCATTTCGGTATGGTATATACACCCACCTGCGATGGTTCCTCAATGATCCCTCCCTCCCCAAATAGAGGGATTCCCGATGCATATTCCAGTACTAACTCCGACCACACCTCCCTCACCCCCACTTACCAGCACCACCGCGATGGCTGGGGGGCATAAAGAAGAATAAAGAGCCCATCGCTCCACTTCCTCCCCGAGTTCAACCTCCTTGCGCACTCTATGAGAGAGAGGGACACCCCACAAATATATGTCCCTCTCTCCCCGAGTTACACAATTTGATCCAAATCCCTCGAGAAACCACATTGCTCTTTGCTTCACCAAACACACCTAGTACTACCACCACATACCCTACTACAGGAAGTAAAGGGTTGAGAACCAAATTTGCATGTGCCATTTGTTCAGCGTATGGACACTACACTCATCATTGCCTTGTGTTACCTCAGTTTCGGTAGACACTAATGGAAATACGCCAAAGCCTTTCAAAACCACCCCTAATGTTCATGAGCATGTCATTTACTACGTCAGTAAAAATATTTCAGGACCACCCCTAAACTATAATAATGAAGAGAAAATCGCCCTCACAGTTGTCCTCATAGTCTAGAAACTGCATCATTATATCTTGCTTCACACTACCAAAGTCGTGTCAGATTATAATCCCATGCAGTAATTTCTTAGTCGTTGACAAATAAATGGTAAATTTTCTTGGTGGAATGTCATCCTTCAACAATACAATTTAGATTTTTCAACTCCCAAAATCAAGAAAGAACTTTTTCTTGCCGAACTCATCAGAACGTTTCCCTCAGACACTACAAGTTCACCTGTCGATACGAATTTTCTCAGCGAACACCTCTTATGTATCCCCTTGAATGACCCCTGGTATGGAGACCTCCTCATCTACCTTCAGACACAGAAGTTTGGGTCTCATCTCTCTCGAGATTATCGTCGGTGCATTTTCCATCATGTCCCTCGATACCTCCTCATTGGTGACATCTTGTATCGACATGGGGTTGACACCATACTCCGTCGATGTTTTCCCATCGACGAAGAAGACAAGTTTTTGAACAATTTCCACAATGGTGCTTGTGGTGGCCACATCTCAGGGATGTCCACCACCCAAAAAATCATTCGACCCAGATACTTCTAGCCCACATTGTTTTATGACTGCATCCACACTATCAAGCGATGCGGCAGATGCCAGCTTTATGAAAACAAAGCACAAGCGCCACCCGCTCTTCTACATCAAGTTATCACTGTCGACCCCTTCTGAAAATGGGGCATTGACTTCATGACTTGCAATCCTCCATCTAGCAATGGACAGAAGTACATCATCGTGGCAGTATATTACTTCACCAAATGGGTTGAAGCCATGCCTACCTTCAATAACATTGTTAACACAACAATGTGTTTTTTCTTCAATCACGTCATTGCCTGCTTCAGAGTTCCACTATAGTTAGTATTCAATCATGGTAAACACTTTGAGAATGAGATCTTTGTCGAACTCTCCTCAAATTTACTCTTCTCCCATGAGTTTGCCTCCCCATACTACCCTCAGTCCAACGAATAGGTCGAGGCTATCAACAAAGTCCTGAAAACCATGTTACTACGTATTGTCAACAAACATAAGACCAATTGGCATCATATGTTGTTTTCAACGTTATGGGCCTATCTCACGGTAGTCAAAACTGCCACCGGTTTTACAATATTTCATCTTGTCCATGGGATTGAAGCCACCCTCCCCATCGAGTGAGAAATTCCCACGTTGCGCACCGCTATCGATCTATTACCTAACACTTCTCCAATGGAGAAACGCTTGCTGAACTTAGATTCGTTGGATGAAGATCGTCGGTCTTCCTTACAAAACAATGAGGCAGCTAAGAAACGATCGAAGGCCACCTTTGACCGTCATTTCAACCTTCACTCAGTTAATGAAGGAGATCTCGTCCTAGCCTACGATATCGCTCACGATACTCTCGGTCATGGGAAATTAGAGTCATTATGGCATGGAACCTACATCATCCAACACTGCCTCACTAAAGGCACATACATCCTAGCCTCTCCAAAAGGCTACCCTCTCAAAGAACCCATCAATGTGTTGTACTTAAATAATTTTTACACCTGAGCGTAGTCACTCTACCCTAGGATTTTTCTTTGTACACATTTGTAGAGTTTTTAGTCTTGTTTTTTCACCTCCACTCCTCATGCATGATCTACCATTTGTGTTATTGATAGATGACTCCTCCATCAGCCTACCACATAGGTTACACTAGCGGAGATATCCATTGGACACATAATCTCGCTTCGGCCACTTGGGCCCTCTACACCCCCTCACATGAACTACTCCACTCCAGCGGCATATATTTGGGCTCAACAACCAACAACCAAGCAGGATACGAAGTCGTCATTGGCCTCCTTACCGAGGCCATTCACTACCACACTATTCACCTTAGCATCTTATTATATTCGCATCTTGTCGTCCTGCAGCTCAACAATGTGTACCGTGTCCATGATCCTTGCCTCTTTCGCAAATACTTGCAAGTTAGACTCTTATCTCGAAACTTTTATTCCATTACATTTACATATATTCCATGACAATTTAATAAAACAATGGATAACATGGCTAACCTAGTGTTAGATTGGAATTTATCACATCAAGACATCATCACACATACATAAAGCATCAACAATCTGTCACGGCATATAGATTAGGCATCATAACAACATAACAAAATATCATCACATGTACACATCACGAAGAACCTAAACATGTATATCCATATATATATATATATATATATATATATATATATATATAGATATCGATCAATGTGTCATCAATGTTTACAAAATGGTACAACATATACATTGCACGTAGGCAAGTGAGCCCTCCTCACCCCTATAGGTACAAAATATGTGTCACACTACCCTATACAAAATGGGCTCGCAGGCTTATATAAATAAAAAAATATACAACATAGCACTCATGGTCCCTCTAGAGCACCACCAACAGGTCCTCTCTCTGCAGGAGGTGCCCCACTAGCTGGGGGTCCTCCAGGTCTGGGGGGCAGTTGCCTAGTCATCGCTACCCCCGCTATAGCTACTCTGCGAATCAGGGTCTGCAACTCTACAGGGCCACCCACACATTGCTCGAGGAATCTCTCATATTGGATATGGTACCACAAGCCCTCAAGAACACCCTGTAGTACCACCTCCAACCAGTGTCGAAAATCCTTTAAGTCCTTGTAAGCCTCTACCCGAGGTGCATACGATGGCCCTGCACTTGGATCATCATATATGTGCCTCTTATCGTCTCTCGCTTCATCTGCTGGCCTCACACCAGCATCATCCCTCCGGCGTTGCTCTTCCACCCATGACTCTCCTTGCAGCAGTCTCACTAGCCCCTAACGAGCCGACTCTCCAACTAACTCTGCCTCGCGGCCCCACATCTACGCAAACAAAAACAAATGATAGCATCAACATCCATTCATACATTAAAATATGTTATACTATCAAAATCACAAAACATAAAGTACACCAACATACCTCTATGGTCCCAATCCTCTCCAGGAGGCAACACCATATCCGGGTCATGTTGGAAGTCCATCCCACCATATGGGAACTGCAGTATAATCTGTGGCAAATGGTGCCACACATGCACCAAGGTAGACGTAAAATAATGGCGACCCTCCCCACCTCCATGCCATACCAAAATCAATGCCCACTACATCAGTCATGGCTCTCGTGCCTCAGCCGCCGGCAGCAACACTCTAGGGTGCAACATGGGCACCCTCTCCAAAAACCATGCCACCAAGATTGATCCAAAGGAAAAATCATTGGATTCAGCGGTCCGACACTGGTTAATCTGCCCTATCATCTTGGCATGAAAAATCAATCGTCAAGAGAAAAAATCTCCATTCAACACTCTCTGTATAATCCTCAACTGACCACCACTGATCCGCTGAGTCACTAAGAATCCATAAATCCTCATGATCATCGCTACGATGCATTGATGCAAGAGCACATCCATCACCTCGATGTGGATGAACAAACCTAACATAATCTTCGGCCCCAAATAATAACTCTGTGTCAAGTCTGCCAAGTGTACATCCCCTGGCAACTAGGGATTAGCAGATAGGGCCATTCCCCAAAAAGGGAGCTCCATCAAGAAATAGACATCCTCCATAGATGAGAATGACAACTTCTCCCCCCACACAATGAAGCACTACAACTGAGTGCTCCACATAGAAATCAGATACTGCAGTAGGTACTCCTGCGCTCGTATCAATGGGAAGTCGAAGAACTTAAGCAATCCCTGAGGTGCTCCCAGTCCCTCTCTCTCCAATGGAGTAGCATACTAATATGATCACATGCATTCACACAAACAACACTTGATCAACCATCATCATTCATTAACAAAAAATCTTCAAAAAATACAAGTTTTTTCAAAAAACCTCAGCTTTGCCTCAAGTGCGTGGTTGTCACCCCCCATAGGCATGCACATATGCATGTATTTTATTTGCATAGATGTGCATCTGCCACACCCATAGGTGTGCATTGATTCACACATGTTCTCTACACAGTTGCGCACTAGTGCACAGCTGTCAGAGAAACAGTTACGAACAATGCGCGGCTATAAACCGAATAGGTGTGCAAATGTACACCTGTTTGTCCCACCCATGTGCCCCCCATGCGTGGTTTTCTTCAATACATCCTCACATCACACACAAGAGAGGGAATTATACCCACGCATCTCAGCATGGGTATCCTTCCTTCTCCTGCGCATTGGTGGGCCCACCCCTACAAAAACCCCTAGTACGGTCATCCGTATGACCCTACCCAGTAAAAAGAACCTATATACTATGCAGGAGGATGATACCACTAACCCGGCTCTCGCAAATCCTAGATTGGTCATCTCGAACTCCTGTAATATCCAAATCTCCTCTAAAAACCTCTCGTCAACTCACTATGGAAGCAGGTACAAATGAGGTGGCATTTTGGGCCCCACAACTATATAGAGTCCCCCTTGCCAAACTTCTGCACTGAGTTACAGGAGCTCAGAGTCTTTGTTTTCTGATCCATCTTCAGCCACGAGATCAGGATCCCGCTGCCTACAAAGATACATTCCCCAGGTCACCATCTACACTCGCCCTCGGGGGAGAATTTTTCTCACATCACATCCAGGTATGCATACTCATGTTCAAAATTATCAAAAAACTGTTATATGTTCTTTATCTTCAGATATTGTTCATGTCAGGTATTCGTTTTTAATGTGTGTAGGTACTTTGTCATCACAAATCAACACATCCCCTTCAATTATATGATCGAAACTGGCATGTAATCATTCCCTCTGAATACCAATTGCATCTTCCAGTCACACCCTCTGACATTCACCTATAATATCCCTACATCTAGCTCTACAGTACCATCACCCCCATTGCAATTTGGTACTGTCACCCAGTAGCACTCTCCCCTACATGAGTTGACCCATTCATAGTCCCCCTTGGCACTTTGACACTCATGCTGCTTTCACCCCCTAAGGATGGGAGTCCCAATATTCTTATGCATTTTCGAGATTCAGCCACATACTCCTTCTCCTCATTTTGATAGCTTTCCCAATGGGCTCCTAGGTTATCTCATCACAGTTCTATTTTAATTGCACCTTCGTAGTATCATTAACCCTCCATTTCATCCACAATCATTTTTCCCATCTATAGATTTCCCTCCAATCATTTACCTCATATAGAAACCCACCCATGGGGCCCCCACCCTCCACGAGTTCTCCACAACACTTGCGCCCTCACAATCCAAGCCATCTTGCATTGGGGTACCTGTTTCTGTATCTGTACACTCATCCCAAATTATTCTTTATTCATTTGGTAATTGTAAAAAGCCTTTGTTTCTAGCATTTACATAGCTTTTGTTTTCTCCCTTCGCGACCTTCTTTTCCTGGAAAAGCAACCCATGTCACCCTTGGTTGGGGAATTCATCATCTTCTACTCCTGTTGGCATCATCCATAAACCCTGAGTATCCCATAGTCCATGTACCCCTCATCTCTAAGTTTGTACACTTTATCATGCCTCTGGCACAATTTAACCCACGTCTAGTCATCCCCCTGACGCTAGATCCAATTTCATGGTTGTTGCCACTCATCCTTCACATATACCCCCAACAAAGGGAAGTCTTGAGTCTAAACTCATCTCGACTACGTCCATGTTCCTTATCAGTTCCTGATCTTAACTAATGGATTTCATGAAGCACTTTTTCTTCTTAGAGTCACGTCTCCCTTTCTGTCGACATCAACACAGTTTCCAAACGAGCGACATTATATTGACTCTCATTACCTTTACAATGAGGAGTCTTGGACATCACAGAGAGAACCATCATTTCTCTCTACTATAGTTGACCCCCTTAACATTCGACTTCAACACAATATCATGTTACGGTGGGTCTTACTTTGCGACTATTGCAGTTGTTTTATACTAGCCAAAGACCTCTGAATTTGCTAGGCCATAAATTTTTATGAGTCATCATCACTTCTTACAGGTGACATTGCCTCTTTTGAGAGTATGATTCACCATCTGAATTGTCATTAGTCATTATCAAACTACCCCAGAGGGTGCTGCAGTTATCTACATCAGCATACAACTTCAGTTATTGTCTTACATATTTGAGTTACATGACACGAGCATGGGGCATGCACGCCTCATTTGTATATAGACTTTATGTTCCTACCTAGAGAAAGGTTCGGTTCCACAGTTTCCCCTGTCCCTCTGACGGGTCTCTCTTGTAGTTCCTATCAACACTCTTTCTTACAATGGTACTCTCAATTGAAGAAAAATTGATGTATTTAAGCTATACGTATGCTCCTGACCTCACACATCAGCGGGCATTTGTTATCATTGAAATTTCATCCGCAACATCACATGCAAATGGTTATAGGAATACAACATATCCAAACACCTATTAATTCACCTAAAGCACCAAAAAAACATTTCCAAGAGGCAAAACCTATACAACTGGTCAAAAAATTAACATGTGCTCAAACACTAAAGGAAGTGTGTGCATAGCACGCGGGCCAAAGAAGCTTGTAGAGCGCAAAATGCGCCATATGCACGACCATGTACAAGAAAATCCATGCACACCTGTGAACGGTGTATTTATGGTTCTTTTCGGCCCCTCACCCACTTCTGGACCAACTCCCAACTTGATTTGACCCTCAAATCTGAGCTAAATCCGAATGGGGGGCTGGTCAAAGACCTAAGGGTGCCCTAAAGGGCCCCTTGTTCACACTAAAGACCGGTTGGATATTTCCTCAAAGACATGCTATAAAAGGAGGCCATGGGTGCACTAAGAATTCAATAATCTCATTGTATTGTTATGTTGCCTCTATTCTCCTTCAAGAAACCTCTTTTCTTCTTGGGGTATACTAGCATCACCTCAATAAGCCTTTCACGTCTCCTCTTGAGGGAATAAGATTGGATTTCTTCACCATTTTATTTCTATTTTATCATTTGTAAGAAGAGATCTCACATAGGGGACTCAAGAGCCATCCCAAGGAGGAAGAGGGGATCCACAAGTCCTCATTTATCTATGGTGTTTTCCAACTAATATAATTATCCATTCATGGCACGATTATTGGTCATTTGTTTGATTGATTTTGGTTCTAATTTCCTCATGAATTTTAGTTTTATTTCCTTAGTTTTTTCATTAGTTGTTTCTAGCTTAGTTGTTTGTTTATTTCATGTGATTGAATTGTTTAATTCATACATTAACCCATGTCCTGTCTAGCAGACCCAACTAGACTTGCAAGTGACCTTCTTTTTCACATTCAAGTGGCGAAAGGGACACAACAATATTAATTCCCCCATCATGACTTGCAATGGCTGGTGGGTTTCCCCCAACATGACTAGTAGAGGTCAAGTGCAGGTATTCAACATGACTTGCAGAGGTTAGTGACTTGATGCCGGTATCACTTGCAGTGACTAGACTTTCCCTCCCAGCATGACATGTAGAGGATGGTGACTAGTCTTCAAATGACTTTCATAGCTTGCTGACATAACTCCAACATGACTAGCATAGGTTTGTTTCGTTCTCCCATAATGACTTACAACAACTGGTTGCATTCCTTCAACATGATCACAAAGGTTGTTGACTTAACTCCAACATGACTAGCAAAGGTTGGTTTCATGATCCTAGCATGACTAGCAGAGGTTGGTTTTATATATGAAAAATGACTCACAATGGTTGGTGATTGGTATCCAACATGAATCGTAGAGGTTGGTGACCTAATGCTAGTATGACTAGCAGAGGCAGGTTGTCGATCTCCAGCATGACTAGTAGAGGTTGGTTGCATATCTCCAACATGAATAGCAGACGTTGGTGAACTAATGCCAATATGAATTGCACCAATTGGAATTTTTCCTCCAACATGACTCACAGAAGCTGGTGGCACATCTCTAACATGAATCACAGAGGTTTGTGACTTCTTCTTATTACTCTTCCTTTTCCTTTTAGACTCATGGTTACTAGTAGCTAGAATTTCACCAGAAGGAGGAGAAGTAGACTTTGTGGATCCAAAAGGTAAATGATCAGCATTTA
>JASDQU010685772.1:70801-84880 GCA_032191745.1 Picea mariana | reverse complement strand
GTATTGTTTGTATATGATCATACTCATTAATATATTAATATCTATTATTTCATAAATTATTAATATTTACCATCGTTATAAATAATATTTAATATTGGTGAATTATGATTTTTTGATTCACTTGCTCAAGATTGGGATGCACTGCATTTATACATTGCAAAAAATCTTGACTCGATGGATGTATGGATTAAAAGATGTAAACAACATCATGGAGGTAGGTTTACATGGAAACAACTTTCTGGATTGGTTAGAGAAGCTCGTTATAACAATGATGCCGATGTTACACAGATGGAAATTGATTTAGCATATGGTTTAAAAGATGGACATGCAAGAAAATTCACCCATTTTATTCAGTTATTTTATATTATATTAATGTGAATGTAGGTATGTCTTTTTCAAAGATACTTTCCAAGTTATATAAATATGTTTATTAATTGACAATTTATCTTTTACATGTCTGGCATATTGCAGTTGAAACACCACAAGGCTATGTGGTGAAATGGTCATAAGTTTCGCATCAAACATTTGGATGAAACTAGAAAAAATTATGATAGTGGGATAATTGTAGTATTCCATGTCACTAATGTTTCTTCTAGGAGTGACACACATCCCCAAGAATATGAAAATATATACTATGGGTATCTGAATGATATGCTTGAGTGTGAATTTAATTCCTTCAAATTAGTTCTATTCGACGTCAAATGGTATAGGGTACAAATGTATGAACACAATGAGGAAATAATTATTATTCAACATGCCAATAGATTTCTAATGATCAAAACAACTGTGTTTGAAAGAGGACATGATTGCTATGTTTTTCCAAGACAATGTGAACATGTATTTTACTCAAAGTTTCTAGGTGAGAAAAATTGATCATTTGTTGTTAGATATGATCCAAGCGGAAGGCCGGTTAATTATGCTCATGTACATGATGAAGATGATATTGAACAAGAATATCATGCACCAAATTAGAAAAAGCCGAGATATTATGGGTTGACAGACGAAGAAGATGGAGAATATGAATCAGGTGTAGGAGACACCAATGTAGTTCTTGATGATGATGTTGATGAAAATATGCTTGAAAATTACATTGATGATGATGTTGATGAAAATATGCTTGAAAATTACATTGATGATGATGATGATGGTGATATCGTCAATCCTTTCCACATCATTTCTGAATCGGATGATGATATAGATGTCGATTTCGATGAAGAAGAAGATTCAAAATAAGAATGATACAGATGTTGAGTTGGATTAGGTACATAACTATATATTTTGATTTGTATGAATTATTCTCTTAAACTAATTTACTTATGTCATGGGTTAATTACATGTTTTTAAGTTTTATGTGACATTTTTATATCTTGTATTCTTACATGTTATTTAATTATTATGTGAAACCTAAAAATAGTCGTCATACTAGAGTACGTGGTAAACTAAAAATATCATTTACAAACACATACTTTCATTTACCTTCATTAATTTTTCTTTTGGTAGTTTTTATGCATGAACCTCACTATGTTTCTTTAAATTATTTTCTATTTTACAGATTTGATATTAGGGAATTGAGAGTGATGTGAGGGGGAGTGTAGGGGCCATATGAGCTTCCACTTTCACATGGTTGGCCTTTTTCAGTAGAGGATAAATTATTCTTTAAACCAAGAGAAGCTCATTCATTTGTATACCATGATGATAGTATATGTCATCATTGTTGTCATAATATTTCATAAACAAAGCTTCAATGAACATGTTTTTCATTTCTATAACATCTTCATTGAAACTGTTTGAAAACATGGAGCTTTGGCCCATGCGTTTTGTGGCTAGAAGAAGGTGTTAGATGACATTTTGTATTTAAATAATGATTACATACTAAAATATATCTAAAATATTGTACCAAAAATGTACTTAGATGAGAGAAAAAAATGTAACATCCTTCTCTTGCGCACACTTGATTAGAATTATTCTTTTAGGAAAATTGTGTGCAAGTGATCAGGTTCATGATATGATTGATTTTTTATCTTATGGATTTTGATGATGTTGTGTATATGATGATATGTATTTGATTATATTTGTATCAAAAGGTGTTATTGACTAGTTTCTCCTAAGTGTACAGGACTCATGACTCATTAAGGATGCCAATGGCATCAATCGACCTCCTTTTACTCCAGATAGAGTCAGGGAGTAGACTCTTTATGGTTTGTGAATTTTTTTTATTGCATATGTGACATATGACTTGTATATTATGGTGTTGATTTTGGATCACTACCATGCTTCGTTGATGGATGAAGGATGAAGATATCTTTCTAATCAGACTCACATTTGGAGTAAAGGGGTCATGCACGACAACTAGAGATATTGAGAGAGAGGTGTGGAAATAGCCCTTCCACGGCCTATCTTGGCATAGGGGTATACCCAGGGTTCAACACTTAAAAATGCACCAACAAAACCCCAACTACCAACCCTTTTGGCAACACCTGCGAAGAAGGAGAGGTCTCACCCGAGGTAGGAACATGGGGGGTTACAGGATGCAGGTGTTTGTAACCAAGCTGGGAAATAGATCTGCGATAACAACACTTCGCAGAGTATTCTATTAACACTAGGATTAACATGCATTAGTTCATTAACATCGCAGAACATACCCCAAATATAGGTCATTTTAATAATAATAAGATTATCACTTCAACCACTTACCACATAGCACCAATCCAGATCTAGCATCCATTCATCCTTAATACAACTACAGCACTAAGAAACAACAGATCTATCTGTCATACATAAGAATCAGGGAATTGAGCATATTCATAACATAAACAACATAGCACAAAGAAAACCAAAGACACAAGATATACCTAGTTCACCCCAGTGTGGGGCTACGTCCACCAACTGATGTGTCTTCTTTATTATTATTCAATATATTACATTCAGTTTCTCTTGTGCACTAAGCCACAGAGTCAATCTTCGCACTAGACAGGATATCTGGGCACTGAGCACAAGATCCTCCTTCCAAAAATTAGGTCAAGGCATAGAGGCAACTTCTCTATCGAGCACAAAGCCTTACATACACATTATGTTGCACAAAGAAACTTATAACTTCTTGCACTTAGCTACCAACACTTCGCTACTTCTACCATACATTCTTACTTATATATACTTTGACAATTCCTTACAAAACGGCCTAAACATGGGAGAACCCATGGGATGACATCACATAAAACATTACAAAATCAATAAGGAACCCTTTGTTGGGTCCAAAAATCCCATAAAATAAGTGATATCCGTGATCTTAGCTCTGCCTAGGTGCTCCTTCCTCAACCATCCTGTCGAAGTCCAAAATTGGTCCAAACCTAACCAAGGTTTCCTCAAAACTTGGTTGAGGGACAACAAGCCCCCAACACTCACTTGTGACTCGTCCTGAGTCACTCAGGTATGGTCAATGATTCTTCAAAGGCCTCAATATTAACTCGAGCATCCTCGACTTGCTTCTTCACCTGAGCCTCCTTCTCAGCAAACTCCTGGATTGTTTGTTATGTAACAGGACCTTAGAAGCAATGTTCCACTGTAGAAACCACTTGGTCCAGTTGTGATCCATGTCCCTCAATTTATTTGAACTCCTTGCAGGCTTCATCCTGCACAGTTTGTATCTTTTGCATGACTTCCATTACCCGGCCATGGAGGGTAGTGATCTATTGTTGCACTGCGCGTTGTTCCCGAGATCTCTTCATTCTTTCAACTGCAGTGAGTAGCTTCATCTATGCCTGTACTAACAATGCATGTTGTTGCGCCTCCTGTAATTGTGCTTCCAGTTTCCTTATATCTGGATCTTCTACGAGGCACTCATATGTTTGTGCGCTTCTATCGCTCAACCGTTTTCATTCTGAGGCAAGGGATATGATTCTTACAACTACTTTCTTAGCAGCCTCCTCGCTCTAGTCATGCACCTCCTATGAAGTGCTTGGCACTGCTTGGACCTCCAACTCTGTTATCTTGGCTTGAAGCGATTGAATGGTCTCAACGAGATTCACTACTTGATCCTCAATCAAATCCTGTTCCTCTTGCACCAAGCCTGGCACAAATGACATGCTTTAATTACTATCTCTTTGACTGCAACCCACTATACAAGAAACTGTTCGTTTTCTCATTGTAGATGGGTTTTTTCCTCTTGGACCATTGCCTGAAATTCTTCTCTCTAACTTTCATAGGTGGTCAAACTATAATGCACTACTCGTAATTGTTTTAAGGCTTCATATTTATCTGGTTTCAAGGCTTCTGTAGCCTTCTCCTTCTCTTCCTGGATTTTTTGAAGTCGATCTTCTATCGCATCTACAAGTATTCTCAATTGGGTTGGTTCATACCCCAATTTTTCAATCTATGACATGGAAGTCGCAGTAGGTATTGCACGGACCAAACAATTAGCTTGATGTACTTTCTTTAATTCCTTCTCAACCCTTCCATATATCCCTTCCCGCCTCGCTGCATATCTCTACAAGATGTCCTCAGAAGCATCCTCCATAGCTCAGCAGACCAAACTGATATCATCATCCGTTAGCGTTGCTTCTAACTGGGGCTTATTAGCATGCATCTTCTTCCTTGATGAAGGTTTATTTGGAGAAACATTCCTCTTATATGGTGTTACTATTTCAGTAGGGGGATATTCTAGTGGTGTATATTCGCCTCCTCCTTTCTCATCCCCTCCTCCTTTTCCATCTTCTTCGTCTCCTCCTCCTCCTAGTGATTCAGATCCATTTTACTCAGAAGCATTGTCCTTGTCATTGGTATTTATATGTTGTACCTCTTCCTTCTTCTTCTTCTTCTTCGTCCCACTGAAATTTCCGACATGATCGAACCCGGTGACCATGGGGCTTCCTATGGTTTCAGTGTTGGAGAATTCTGCATCAGTGATGGGTACAAGGAATTCCTCCGGCAACTCCTTTGTGATCTACTCCATGTCTTCATATGTTAGCTTGTAGTACGACTGCACCTCTTCCTTGGTCTCATCTTTGCACGTAGTGATATAGATGAAATGTAGATCTGTACAAAACTTTTCTATTTGTTTGTAATGGTGCAGGGTGCATGGTGTCATGCAAAGAAATGCTTCAATGGAAACCTTCAATTGATGATAATCTGCATGAAACACAAAGTTGGGCTGCCACTGCTTCGTCATGTCGTTGGTGTACCATAAGGTAGAAAACCTAGTGGCCAATGGCTCCGATGGTTCGATTTCTAAAAAGTTAGCTCCTTCAGGCATTTGCCAGGCAACAAATGCGATCAAAACAATCAACCATTTGTAGTGGGATTTGTATCCTAAATCCAGGGCTTCGCGACAATCCTTCTCCAGTTCATTGATGAGGTAACTCACCCAGTTCATTTGTATGCCCTCCACACATTTTCCTGTGAGGTCCACCACAAACGCGGTGACCTGTGTGGGGCAGTTCTTCCTTATGATATTCCCAAATATGAGTTGGCAAGCAAGATGCACTACATCATCTTGTATAGAGGATACCTTGTAGCCTCACTTTCCTTTTTCAACATCGTCATAAGCTTCCTTGATGCATTGTGCCAGGGAGTGGTTTGAGGCATTCGCTAGATAAAAATGTTGAGGGTCAGGTCCCTTCATGCTTAATCCTGTAATTAGGTGGATCAACGTCATATGCACACTAATCCTCCAGTTGAGCCCCAGGTATCTTCCATCATAGCACGCCAAGAGGAGTTTAATGCAAGAGTTAACCTCCTGATGGAAACCAAAATGGGGAATATTCATCAAATTTAGCACAGTGGATTGTGCCAATCCCTTAATCCATGGCTGGGATACGAGGCGAGGTGTCTTCCCAGTTGACTTCATCAACTATCAGTGGGGTGCTAGCATAACATAGTTATTTATGTCTCCTAGATTAAAGTCATTTTGCTTCAGTAGCGGGATCTATCCTAACTGACTCTCGACTACGCATATTCCTTTCGGAATATACGAGGTGAAAAAGGTGTACTCATAATATCATGGGATGTTGTTATGGTTAACTCCGCCAAGCAAAGGTTGGATATACTCTAGTAGGATGGACATGATCTTCTTCACATTATCTAGATCACCACGATGTTTACTCCACTGCTTAGTCGATGGGTTAGCACGAATAGAATGACGCCCCGTTGAAGGTAAAGCCTAAAGTCCCCTTGTCAATGATGCTTGAACACCTTTAGATAACTATATGTCAAACATTATCATCTTGAGCACCTCCTCAACATAATTCTCTAATTCACTAGGTTTGACTGACATTCTCACTTTTAAATAGACAGGTTGGGGTAGACAAATGGGTAAGAGGGGTGGACAAACAGATAGCAAGGTCCAGCTTCTGATAACACAGCTCGACACACAATCAATTCTCTTCTTGGCTCAGTTTATCATGGGTAGAAAAAAGTGGTCCTGACGCAGCGACCAACGGGTTAAATAAGAAGGGCACTGTAACGGATTCTTCCAACGACCAGGAATGCTTCCATCAATGTGAATCTTCCCATTATGGCACGGTCTCAACGTCCAAAAGTGGTCCATCAGACCATAAATGTGTTTTCTAACCATTATGGAGTGTCATTATAATGGTCAGGGAACCTCCAATGGTTATATATCTTCTCCAAGGCGAATTCCCATTCTGCACGGTCCTGTTGTCCCATCGAGGTTCAAATCCTGCGAGGTTCCAGTCTGTGAAGTCTTCCCTCTGGTCTTTGTAGCTTCCTGTAGATTTTTCAACTTCGATTTCTTTTTATTGAGCTTCCTTGCCATCTTTCCTGTGATTTGAGTCCCTCTAAATGTTTATGGAATCCTCTTTCCATGCTTATTCTTATCTTCTCCTAGCGCAATGGCTTCACACTATTGATGTGCCCTCAAACGGTCTAAAGTTAATATCTATTCTCTTAATATTTACTAGGTGGGTATTATTCTCTCTTGCATACATAGTTCCTTCAAATCTTCTTTCATTCTTTCATCCTTGACAGCTAATTCTCTTGCCTTCTTTCCCTCTTGTTCTTCTATGAGTCAATATATTTTTCTAGCTATGAAATCCCTTAGTTCTTGCTTTTTATTTTCTATAACTTCTTCCTCTACTTTCCTTCTGATTTGATCCTTCTCAATCCAAAGATTGCCTAGTAAAAGTAGGAAAGGGGCGTTGTCCCCAGTAAACTTAATGACTTCAAATTCTTCTCTAGTTGATGTTCAATGAACAACAATAGGTACATTAATAATTCTTCGACATAAGGTTATCATATTTCATCTAAACAAGCCTATCCTTCGCAATGAAGGTACCACAGTAGGATTTCCCAAAATTTCCCAGGTTCCTTCTGTCATAATATTCACTTTTGTTTCCTCATCCAAGACACAGTCTATGTCGAAGTCTTCTATTCTTGTACTTATGCGTTGTTTTAATTTCATGGTCTCTGGTAAACTAACATCTTTGTGAACATCCATTATTTCCTTCAATTGTAATAACAGAGTCTGACATTTCTCTAATTCTTTATCATTATGATTCTCTAACATGCCCTTAGTCTCTTGACTTCCTTCATAGTTTCCTTGCTCCATGTTCATTCATTCAACTTTATCAATCATCTGTGGACAATCCTCAACCTCATGACCAACAATATTACAACAAAGAAAACTAGGACTTGTACCAGGTTATTCCTTAGCAATATGTCTCGATGTTCTATAGCTATAGCACAATGTCAATCATATTTTTCTCTTATATGTTCCCCAACCTCTTATGTACTGCGCACTAGGATCACAGTGTTGGACCTGCAATTTGCAAAACAAAATTCTAGGTTCCTACATCACTTAGTAGTCCAAAAATTCTTTCCATTCATAGGAATGACATATCTTTCTTCATTTCTATTAAATTTACTTAGATCAACGTTTTCTTCCAACTACACCCTAGACTTCATACTAGGACATAATCTATTAAACATACTTAAACTCATGCTTTCGAAACAAATATTTTGACTTATCTTACTCTTATCAAAGAAAAAATCTTTACCTCTTTTCTTCAGATCAGATTTCTCTCTTAGCACAAAGCTTTGCAAGTCAAGTAGAGTACTGTGCACTACAACAACAGATATACACATAGAGATTCTCTTTTCTTTACTTTAGTTCCCAACAATCATAGTTTCAGGTCCCGGAAACAGAACCATTTGTTGGCACAGGGGCAAGCCCAGGGTTCAACACATAACAATGGGCCAACAAAACCCAGACTACCGACCCTTTCGAAAACACGTGCGAAGTAGGAGAGGTATCACCCGAGGTAGGAATAGGGGTGTTATAGGACGCAGGTGTCTGTAACCAAGATGGGACACATGTCTGTGATAACAACACTTCTCAGAGTATTTTATTAACACTAGGATTAACATGCGTTTGTTCATTAGCATTGCATAACATACCCCAAATATAGGTCAGCATAGTAACAATAAGATTAGAACTTCAACCACTTAGCACATAGCACTGAGTCGGATCTACCATCCATTAATCCTTAATACAAGTAAATCACTAAGCAACAACAAATCTATCTATCATACATAACAATCAAGGCACTGAGCAGATCCATAACATAAACAACAAAGAACAAAGAAAACCAAAGACACAAGATATACATGGTTCACCCCAGTGTGGGGATACGTTCAACAATTGCTTCACCTTCATTATTATTCTTCAATCTCTTACACTCAATTTCTCTTGTGAACTAAGCCACAAAGTCAAGCTTCACACTAAATAGGATATTTGCGCACTAAGCACCAGATCCTCCTTCCCAAAATTAGGTCAAGGCATAGAGCCAACTTCTCTATCAATCACATAGCCTTACATACACATTTTGTTTCACAAAGAAACTCAAAACTACTTGCACTTATCTACCAAGACTTCGCTACTTCTACCATATATTCTTACTTATTTATACTTTTAATATTCCTTACAAAAAGGCCTAAACATGGGAGAACCCATGGGCCAACATCCCATAACCCACTACAAAAACCCTAAGGAACCTTTTATTGGGTCCACAAATCCCGTAAAATAAGTGATATCCATGATATCAGCTCCTCCTTGGTGCTCCTTCCTCGACCAGCCCGTCGAAGTCCAAAAGTGGTCCAAACCTAACCAAGGTTTCCTCCAAACTTGGTCGAGGGCCAACAACCTACTAGAACTCTTGTCATGGCTCTAACTATATGTTAACAATTACCTGGTTCAAGATATCCACAATGTCATGAGGGAAGACTGTGACAGCCACTCACGATTATTCTAAGGGGAACATAATAAGGCGGGGTCTTTATTCCTTAGAGGCCCTTAGTCTCCCACAAGGTCACCTGACAAACTATTGACTCCAAGGGTTTGACGTATACCAAAATCAATCAAAATGAGAGTGGAACCCTTGGATCACGTAGTGCATATTGAAGGGCACGTCGTGTAAATAAAACATGAATGCAGGCAAGTGACACCCTTGAGCACGTAGTGCATCTTGAAGGGCACATCGTGATTTCAACTCTGGTAAGTTAATGAACCTAGTGCCTAGAAAACTATGTCTTCTTAGGACTTGGTCATCCTTAAAATGAATGATTTCATGAGTAAAGATTAATAATTATAAATTTCCTTAAAAAGAATTGTCAATCCTTGTGAATTTGAAGCGTAGTTCCAAGTAGGACTTGTAAACAAAAAAAAACTAAATCGACAAAGGGGTAGATGAAGAAAATTCAAACATAAATAATTAAATTAAAATTTTAATGGTGGATTAAAATATTTAAAAGATTAATGGTTGGCTACGTACAAACTAGCTAATTCAGAACTTAGACAAAAAAGGGGAAACTTAAAAAAAAGGGGGGATGTGGAACATAGTAGGGAATCTAGTCTAGAGAACTTTCTAATTTCGAACCCAACTAGGCTTTAAGAAAGGTGTCAATCATTAAAATGAATGTAAGGGAATAAAGGGGCATCGAGGAGAGTTTTTAGGAATGCTTTTAGGTGGGTGAGGGAAATTGGTCATTTAAATTAAATAATTAAATGAATTTCTAGTGAAACTAAGGGATCAGGTGACATGTGTACAGGGGAAGTTTTTCCTAATTAATTTTTAATAAAAAGACTTTAATGTGGGTTTTGGTAACAAGTCACTAAGAAAACTCTATAAAAGGAATGGAGGAGGAGGATAATGGATCATGACTAGTAGGCGTAAGGTTACACTGCCAATATATTTCTTCACTGATTTTTCTTGTGGGAGTTGGGATTCCTAGCTCGATTAGGGAGTGGTAGCTCGAACTTGCGAGGCGAGATGGGAGCTATCTTTCTTTGGTTTGTGTGCGTGGTCCCTTTGTGGCTCAAGGGGCTCGGGGAGAAGAAGTGTACCCCTAGCGTTGGATGGGAGGTACCGGTGTGGGCTTCACGGCTAGCAAGCAGGAGATAGGAGGTAGCGCAAGCACGATATATTGACGTCAAAATCTTCGCCTCGGTTATGGTAATCCTAAAAAGTGTTGATTTCGTTAAGTTTTGAATTAAATGTGTTGGATTCTATTACATATGTATTCTGGAATTTTATTCAGGGATTTAAAAATTTTCGAAGAGTTAATTTAATCATGTAGATGTGGTGAATTTGTCTTGTATTCAATCTCCACGAGGAATTCTCCCAACCTTCTGTTTTCTTCATGGTTTATTGTTATTTTTCTCTCCTTGGCAAACCTTTGCGCTGAACTTTAAATGGATGGGTCATTTCCTAAGATATTTTGTCTTCTCCGTCATAACCCAAGCTCTGAATTTTATCAGTTTGCCTGGTTTGTTTTCTCTCCTTACAACAGGATGCATCTTCTTCATTGATTCGATAAATTACCTTTTATCACCCAACGATTTATTTATTATTTTTCTCTCAATGTTTTTGAAGAACCCCCTCTTATTTTATTTTTTTCCTAGGAATACATTAATGAAGCTCTATGCCTTACGATGGATGTTGCTCATCTTGTAAATCTAAATCTTATCTCTGAATCGTTGGATTTTTTTTTACACACCCCTTACCCCGTCCCTCATCGTTGGGCCTGAGCATGAAATTCGTATTTTCCTAGCATGCTAGCAGGGAGATCTCAAATTTTACTTAAAATTGTTCATATACAACCAATGATGTTCGCATCATGATTTTACCACAACTTCTAGAAATTTCTCCTTTGCGCTTAACCTCTGCATTGATTGTTCACACCTCAGCGCTTCACCTTTTATTACCTTAGAAAAACGTGGCCTCAAACTTTGCGTGGAACAAGAATGCTCCTTCTCCGAATTTGGGCATTTATCAGCGATTTGGGTAATTCCTTTAACTCTGCAACTTGTATCTTTACCAACGATTTGGGGAATTCCTTTAACTCTGCAACTTGTATCTTTACCAGAGATTGGGGTAAGTCTTTTAACTCTACAACTCGTATATTTACTAGCGATTTGGGGAATTCCTTTAACTATGCAACTCATATCTTTACCAATGATTTTTGGTAATTTCTTTAACTCTACAACTCGTATCATTACAGCCGATTTTGGGTACTTCCTATAACTCTGTAACCCATCTCCTTTACCAGTGATTTTGGTTTTTTTAACTTTGCGTGTGGGGAGGAAAATAGTAGCGATCCACCCTCTTGTCTCTGCATTTTTAGACCCAAAATCTGGTCGGTGAGTCTGGCCTTCTTTAATCTGAGGAATTGTTTCCTTGTGCCCAAGGATTTGTTTTAAAAGTGTACCCAACGACTTTTACTCTTCTGCCTCATTGAATTTGGTGGGTGTTGTAGGCAAGTGCCTCAACAAATTTTGTGGGCATTGCAGGCATGTGCTTTAGCGAGTTGGTGGTCCTTAAGTAGTTGTTGTTCCCCTTGCCACCATTCAGACTTGGCCTCTATCGTTTTTATCTGTGTAATTAACCTTACACCACCATTAACCCTCGACAATGTTATCTTTGGGCCAGATGGCATTTAGGCGCATTTCTCTCATTGCTTCTCCCTAGATTTTATGATGAGGATATATTAGGAGTTAAATTTTTCATTACTATCCTTCTAAGTTTCGGAAAAAAATTTTACTCGTGTAGGGGTGTGTTTGATTGTTAAGTTGGGCTCTCTCTCTCTAGCTGACCCTTCAAACAATTACCTTCTAGTCATATTCGTAAGGCACTTTGCTGAAAATTATTTTATTCCTTGTCGATAAATGTTCCAAGTGTTGTCAGAATGGATTAATTTAGTGTGTTTAGGTTAAATGTCAGTGGCTTACCACATATTTTTTATACATTAGTGCATGTGATTTAGTATTTAAAAGAAACCTTGAATGACTTACTTGAAGATCCTTGCACAATTAAGTTTGGTTAGGGTATAAGCTCTAAATTATGGATCTAGGTATAGACCTTGTGTGCACGATAATTTGTAATAGAAGGATGGTTATAAATATTACACTTCTCACACGAAATAATTCTTATTGTAATATAAGATGGGTTAATTATATTTTTCTATTCGCCTTCATTATGGTTGTTGCCTGATTGGATTGGTTTGATCTTTATGATGTCCTTAAATATTATCGAAGTATGACTGATTTGTTGATTGGTTTTCCTTGCGCCTGGTAGACCATTTGGAAGTTACCTTCACTACTTGAATTTAAGTCTGACCACTATCCTTGAATTGATGATGGAAGATGTATTATTTGTTAATAATTGTTAATAATTATGGATATATTATTTGTTGATATTGGCAGATGTATTAATCATTATTAATTGGATATGTATAATCGTCATTACTTGTGGATGTATGAATCGACGTTAATTAAGGATGTACTATTTGTTGATAATGACGGATGTATTAATCATTGTTAATTATAGACATATTAACTGTTGAGAGTTGTGGATGTAATAATCGTCCTTATTTCTGGATGTATTAATCATGGAAACTTGTAGATGTATTGTTTTTTCTAGAAATTAGTGAGAATGATTGCACGTAGAAATTTAGCGGATGTGTAATCGATGGAATTTGTGAACTTGTTGCGCCATGATTAAAATTTTAGGGTTCTCTAGCGAAACTTTATTAATGCCTGAATGATTAAAGTATTAGATAGAATGTGTGCACTAGTTAATGATTCGCATGTGCAATTAATTGGTTAGATGGCTCATGCACCATTAAATAAATGAGGATGAATGGTCGATTTAATAATCATTCTACCTTGCGCCTCTAGCTATGTTAATTTATGTATGCTTATGAATATTGTATGCTCCTGGGGACTAGTATCACCTATGGTTGTATTATTAGTTATGTATTGCCTAATCATTTATATTCTTATCAGAGTAAATGGTTGTAATTTTCTTCAAGCTTCATGAGGTGCTTATGCTTTCTTTTTATGTTTTTGTGCCATGTAAAAATTCATTCACTATGACATCGTCGAGTTGTGTCATTATGACTTCAATGTTGATGCTATTGCTTTAAAAAAAAATTACTTGTTGTAAATCGTTTTTGGTGTCATAACGGTTGGGTTATTACATATGGTATCTAAGCGGGTTAAACCCTACGAAGGTGGATATCCACGTCTTCCACTGAATTAATCCCTTGATTAATACTCAGTACTAATTGAATTATCAACCTATCCTTGCAGTAATCGTGGACAGAGGACGCCATAGAGATTTACAACATGGTGTTGGGGAAGGAGGTGCGACACCTTGAGAAGCACCCATGCCCTAGAATTCTAAACCCCAAGGGGAAGAACAACTCCTTGGGTAGGAGTCGATTGTTATAAGGGATGTGGATGGTATGAGAAGCTCCTTCCAGGGGATGTCAAAGGCCTTGACTAACCGTTTGTACTAAGATAAGGCCTGGGTGTGTGTACCCCTGAGGGTCCACAATGCGCCCCAGCCAATGTTGGTCGCATTCATGGAAAACTCTATAATATTAAACTCACGAGTTCATGAGTGCCACAGAAAACTCAGTCATTGAGGCATGGCTAGAGATCAAGGCGATGTGCTTTGCACTTCGCAGTTACGACCTCTAGCACGAAGGTCCCCATAGGGGGTATTTAGCTAAAGATGAGTTCTTTTCCATGGGGAAGACGCTCCTACCTCAGCTAAACATGGCCTT
>JASDQU010685772.1:50610-70668 GCA_032191745.1 Picea mariana | reverse complement strand
AGTTCGTGGTTAGCCTTAACTTCATATTTCACGCAAAGGTAAGGATATAAATGCCTCGGATGTTTCATGATGCAGTCCAGTAGGCCTCATAGCTGAGAATGATTCACCATGGGAGTTAAGGCATGACTCCTACATGAATTTCTAGACAGACGACATCCGCTTTGTAGCAACGTCACCTGCAATAGCAATAGTTTCGGTCAGTTCGACATAATGGACTAGAAGCTCAGGCTACTAGGCCAATAGCTTCTACTTCTAGGAGTAGGAGAATGGACCAAAGACAATATGTTGGGAATGTGGAGAGCCACATTATCAGCATGACAACCCAGTTGAGAGGGTGAGAGCAATCGATTCAGTTGGACACACTGCAATAGGAGATTTGGGCAAGTCCCATCAGATTCATGCATGGTGAATAACCTCCAAGCTGAGCATCGGTCCACTATGCTCGAGGTGTTAGGTACCCTCACCAACCAAAATCTTAGTATTTATTAGATCTTGGTGTTACAGAGAGCTCTATTCATAGTACTGCGCTGAAGGGATTCAGGTAAAGGCATTGTACAGGATGAGCTTAGATTCGTCGGTATGGCTTCGGGTGCCAACTAGATGGTTGGAGGAAGGGGTATGAACTGTCACTTTAATTTGGGGAATAGTGTAAGCTCTTGACGATGTGTTTAGTATGGAATGGCTGGAAAAAGCATGAGGCGATACTCAATGGTAAGACAAAACGACTAAGTTGGGTCGATAATGAGGGACAGACATGGGCGATTATAGGAAGAAAACAGGGAATATCCCTGAGGTTCATTTCTTCCCTACAACTACATAAGAGAACATGCAAGGGATGAAAGATTGCAATCCTTGCATTGAACAAAAAGGGTGTGGAAGAAGGCCTAGAAAACCTTCCAGTAGTATGAGAGTTGCGGAAGTCTTCCCAGAGGAGTTACCAGGGTTGTCGTCTGAGAGGGAGTTGGAATTTACCATTGACCTAAAACTAGGAACTGAACCGATAGCAGGAACTCCTTATCAGATGTCGACCAGTAAGTTACAACAGTTGAAAATGCAATTGAAGGAGTTGTTGGACCTAGGAATTATACATTCAAGTGTGTCATCATGGGGTGCGCCTTTTATTTTCATATGGAATAAGGTTGGGTCGTGGATATTCTGCATTGACTATCGTGAATTGAACAGGGAAACGCTGAAGAACCAATGTTTGTTTCCAAGGATAGATGATCTGTTTGATCATATGAAGGGCGCGGAAATGTTTTCAAAGTTTGACTTGAGATCAGGGTATCCCCATTTATGGATCAAGGAGGAATACATTCCTACGACCGCGTTTAAGATGAGGTTGGGACACTACGAGTTACCGTGTAACTCACAAATGACCCTAGGGTATTCATGATCTTGATGAACGGGGTTTTCTTCGAGCACTTGGAAAAAGTTTTTTCAAGTACTCATTGATGATATTTGGATATAATTCCGGATGAGGGAAACCATGACGAACTTTTTCTCCTGATACTATAGTGTCAGCGAGAGAACAAATTTATTTTGGAAAACTATCGAAATTCTCTTTTTGGGGCATGTCATATCCAACGAAGGTATCGTTGTGGATCCAATGAAGGTAGAGGATATTATGGAGTGGAATACGATGATGAATGTCCCATAACTACATAGCTACATGGGTTTAGAAGGATATTATCGACGATTCATCAAGGGGTCTTCGAAGATAGCAAATCCAATTACGAAATTGCAGAATAAGAACAAGAAGTTTGTGTGGACCAAGAAATGCGTGGAATAATTTCTAAGGCTCAAGGATCTGTTGACAACAACATCAATACTAAAATTCCCTAACTTGGATGAGGACTTCTTTGTATGCACTGACGCCTCCAAGGAAGGCTTAGGTGGAGTCTTGATGCAAGATGGTTGAGTGATCGCTTTCACCTCAAGGAAGCTAAGAAGGAATTAGGAGAACTATGAGACGAACAATTTGGAGTTATTATCCATTGTGTATGCCATGAGTGTGTGGAGAAACTACCTAATTGGGAGAAAATTCGAAAAAAAAGAAAACGGACCGTTGTGGTTTACTACGCATTTTACGCAAGCGACTTGAACACGCTACAAAGGCATTGGTCGGAAATGATTAGCGGGTACGATTTGAGAGTACCTACATAAAAGGAACAATGAACAAAGTGGCATATATGTTGATTTGGATACCACACATAATTTTGGTGATACCTCTTTAGACGAATCTACGGGAAATGATTCTAACTATACAGTGCGACGATGACTGGTATCCAGAGGTTAATGAATTTATCTGACAAAACACCTTGTTGGTAAAAATATTTGAGGGATTTACTGTGGAAAATGATGGATTAATGAGATATAATAACCAGATTTACTTACCACCCAATGACGAATGGAGAGGTTTGATCTTAAATCAAGCTCATGGAGCAGTCTACATGGCTCATCTTGGAGTCACAAAGATGAGGGTAGATCTTAATCCCTCATTCTTCTTGTAGGGATTAAGGAAAACATATTTATCTACATGGAAAGGTGTCTAGGACGTCAATGAGTGAAAGATGAACATAATCATCTAGTAGGATTACTACAGCCACACGCTTTTCTAGGATCGAAATGGGAGGTCATTTCGATGGACTTTATGGTTGGATTGTCATTAACGGAAAGGAGGCACGACTCAATTTTCGTGATAGTTGAAACTCTAACGAACAATGCACACCTTGTCTCTATGCGTACGATGCATCAAGCATAGGGTATAGCTAAATTTTATATTAGAAGGATAGTGAGACTGCCAGATGTACCAAAACAATCATATCCCATAAATGAATCGATGTTTGCAAGATAATTTGGACAAGTTTCCCAAGAAGCCTTGGGAACACCACCGAACTTTAGTATAGCATGTCACTGAGATAGACAAGATGAACAAAGGAACGAACCAAATTTTGGAAGGTTGTTTTGTGTATGTGTGTGTTGGACCAATAAAAATGATGGGAATAGTTATTACCGTTGGCCGAGTTTTCATACAACAACAACCATCAAGGTATGATTAAGATGAGACCGTTTAGTTTCTCTATGGGCGACCATGTCAGACGCCTTGAGATGGGATAGACTCGAGGATGGGGTCCTGGTAGGACCAGAAGTGATCCAAGAAATGGAATAGGAAATGGAAATTATAAGACAAGGGATTAAAGATGCTCAATATCAACAAAAGAGTTACGTCAATGTGGATCCAATTACCGATAATTATGAATTTGGCCTATCGACTAGCCATGCCTCACTCTTGAGGCGTTGCATGATGTTTTTCATGTATCGATTTGGATAATTTATGCCAGTGATCCTACACATATGATTGACATGAGTTCTTTGCAGTTATCGAGCGAGGATGTGCTCACGGTGGAACCAATCTGCATTCTGGACCATCGCATTCGAAAACTACAATGTCAAATAGTTGATCAGGTCAAGGTCTAGTGGGACAATTATAGTCCGCACTTGGCCACTAGGTAGGATGCATATGGTATGCATCAACATTTTCCATTTTTATTGATGGCTAGACCTTTAGATATGGTCAGATACTTTATTTATGCATTTATGAACTGTGAAACTTCGTGACAAATTTTAAAACAAGAGGGGGTGTATGTAGCATCCTTCTCTTCCACACACCTGATTGGAGTTATTATTTTAGGAAACTTGCGTGCAAGTGATCCGATTCATGATATGATTAATTGTTTTTCTTATGGATTTTGATGATGTTGTGGAGATGATGATATGTATTTGATTATATTTGTATCGATAGGTGCTATTGAATAGTTTCTCCTAAGTGTGTAAGACTCGAGACTGATTGAGGATGTTAATGGCATCGATGGACCTCCTTGGACTCTTGATAGAGTTAGGGAGTGGATTGTTTATGGTTTGAGAATTTTTTTTATTGCATATGTGACATATGATTGGTATATTATGATGTGGATTTTGGATCGCTGACATGTTTCGTTGATGGATGCAAGATGACGATAGCTTATTAATCTGATTCACATTTGGATTAAAGGGGTCATGCACAACAACTAGAGATATTAAGGGAGAGGTGTTGCAGCATCCTTGCCACAACCTACTAGCACTCCTGTCGTAGCTCAAACTATAGGTTAAAGTTTACCTAGTTCGAGAGATCCATGATGCCGTGAGGGCATACTGTGACGATCGCTCATGATGATTCTAAGGGGCACGCAATAAGGCAAGGTCCTTATTTTTTAGAGGCCCTTAGTCTCCCACAGGGTCACCTAATGGAGTATTGACTATAGGGGTTTGACATCTACCAAAATGAGTCAAAAGGTGAGTGGCACCCTTGGACCACATAGTGCATCTTGAAGGGCACGCTGCGTAAATAAAACATGAATGCAGGTGAGTGGCATGCTTGGAGCACATAGTGCGTATTTAAGAGGATGTCGCAAATTTAACTCTGGGAAGTTAATGAACCTAGTACCTAGAAAACTATGTCTCCTTAGGACATGGTCAGCCTTAAAATGAATGATTGCATGAGTAGGGAATCTAATCTAGAGAGCTTTCTAATTTCGAACTCAATTAGGATTTAAGAAAGGTGTTAGTCATTAAAATGAATGTAAGGGAATAAAGGGGCATTGAGGAGCGTTTTTAGGAACGCTTTTAGGTGGGTGAGGGAAATTGGTCATTTAAATTAAATATTTAAATGAATTTCTGGTGCAACTAAGGGATCAAATGACATGTGTACAGGGGATATTTTTCCTAATTAATTTGAAAAAAAAAAAATTAATGTGGGTTTTGGGATCAAGTCACTAAGAAATATTTATAAAAGGAATGGCGGAGGAGGATAATGGATCACGACTGGTAGGCGTAAGGCTACATTGTTGATATGTTTCTTGACTAATTTTTCTTGTGGGAGTCGGGATACCCAACTTGATTCGGGAGTGGTAGCTTGACCTTGCGAGGCGAGATAGAAGCTGTATTTATTTGTTTTGTGTGCATGGCCCCTTTGTGTCTCAGGGGGATCAGGGGGAAGAATAGTACCCCTTGCATTGGCAGGGAGGTACCGGTGAGGTCTTCATGGTTAGCAAGCAGGAGACAGGAGGGAGCCCAAGTGCGGAATATTGACATTAGAATCTTCACCTTCATTACAGTAACCCTAAACAATGTTGATTTCATTAATTTTCGAATTAAATGTGTTGGATTCTATTACATATGTATTCTTGAATTTTATTTAGGGATTTAAAATTTTGTGGAGACTTAATTTAATCATGTAGATGTGGTGAATATGTTTTGTATTCGTTCTCCATGAGGAATTTTCCCATCCTTATGTTTTCTTCATGGTTTATTGTTAGTTTTTTCTTCTTGTCAAACGCTCGTGGTGAAATTTAAATGGATGGGTCATTTCCTAAGATATTTTTTCTTCTCCCTGGAAACCCAAGCTTTGAAATTTATTGGTTTGTCTGTGTTCTTTTCCATCCTTACACCATGACTAGTCTGCCTTTATCTCCGTGTATCTTCTTCATTGATTCAATGAATTACCTCTTATCACCCAACGATTTATTTATTATATTTCTCTCAACGTTTTTGAAGAGGGACACAAATTATTATTTTATTGCTTGCTCATGAATCCATTAATGAAACTCTCTTCCTTACAATAGATGTTGCTCAACTTGTAAATCTAAATCTTATCTTTGCGTCGTTGGATTTTCTTTTTACACACCCCTTACCTTCTCCCTCATCGTTGGACCTAGAGGTGCTTGTGTTTTATCTCTCACGTTGTCACTCAACATGAAATTCATATTTTAGTAGCATGTGAGCAGAGAGATCTCGAGTTTTACTTAAAATCATTTATACACAACCACTGATGTTTGCCTCACAATTTTACCAGAACTTCTGGAAATTTTTTCATTGTGATTAACCTCTGCATTGATTGTTCACACCTCAGTGCTTCACTTCTTCTTACCTTAGAAAAATACAGCCTCAGCCTTTGCATGGCATAGCCATGCTCCTTCTGCGAATTCAGGCATTTACCAACGATTTGGGTAATTCCTTTAACTCTGCAATTCATATCTTTACCAACAATTTGGGGAATTCCTTTAACTCTGCAACTCGTATCTTTACCAACAATTTGGGTAAGTCCTTTAACTCTGCAACTCATATCGTTACCATCGATTGGGGGATTTCCTTTAAATATGCAACTCATATATTTACTAGTGATTTTGGGTAATTCCCTTAACTTTGCAACTCGTATCCTTACCAACAATTTTGGGTACTTCCTATAACTCTGCAACTCATTTTCTTTACGATTGATTTGGTTTTTTTTAACTCTGCATGTCAGGAGGAAACTAGCAGTGGTCCACCCCCTTGTCTCTACATTTTCGGACACAAACTGTGCTCGACGAGTTTGGCCTTCTTTACTTCGAGGATTTTTTTCCTTGTGCTCAGCGATTGTTTTTAAAAGTGTACCCAACAAATTTTACTCTTCTGCCTCAACGAATTTCGTCATCGTTGCAGGAAGATACCTCAATGAATTTTGTGGGTGTTGCACATGTGTGCTTTAGAGAGTTGGTGGTCCTTAAGCAACGCTTTTTCCCCTCACCACCATTCATACTTGTCCTCTATCAATTTTCTCTACATAATTAACCTTACACCAACGTTAACCCTTGACAATGTTATGTTCGGGCCAAATGGCATTTAGGTGCATTTATCTGATTGTTTCTCCGTAGATTTTATGATGAAGATATGTTAGGAGTTAAATTGTTCATTATTATCCTTATAAATTTTGGCAAAAACTCCTACTCGTGTAGGGATGTGTTTGTTTGTTAGTTGGGATATCTCTCTCTCTCTAGCTGACCCTTCAAACAATTATGTTATATTCATATTCGTAAGGCACTTTGCTGAAAATTATTTTATTCCTTGTCGATAAATGTTCCAAGGGTTGTCGGAATGGATTAAATTAGTGTGTTTAGGTTAAATGTCAGTGGCTTCCCACATATTGTTTATACATTGGTGCATGTGACTTAGTCTTTAAAAGAAACCTTGAACGATTTACTTAAAGCTCCTTGCACAACTAAGTTTTATTAAGGTATAAGATATGAATGATTGATCTAGGTATATACCTCATGCACACGATAATTTGTAATGGAAGGATGGTTATAAAAATTACACTTCTCGCGTGAAATAATTCTTATTGTAATGTCCTTAAGTATTATCAAAGTATGACTGATTCGTTGATTGGTTTTCCTTGTGCCTCGTAGACCATTTGGAAGTTACCTTCACTACTTGAATTTGAGGTTGACCACTATCCTTGTGTTGATGATGGCATATGTATTAGTCATTGCTAATTGTGGTTGTATAATTGTTAATAATTGTGGATGTATTATTTCTTGATATTGACATATGTATTAATCATTGTTAATTGCATATGTATAATCGTCCTTAATTGTGGATGTATGATTCAATCGATGTTAATTATGGATGTACTATTTGCTGATACTAGTGGATGTATTAATCATTGTTAATTGTGGATGTATTAATTGTTGACAATTGTGGATGTATTAATCATCATTATTTGTGGATTTATTAATCGTGGAAACTTGTGGATGTATTGTTTGTTCTAGAAATTAGTGAGAATGATTGCACGTAGCGATTTAGCGGATGTGTAATTGATGGAATTTGTGAACTTGTTGTGCTATGATTAAAAGTTTAGGTTTCTCTAGGGAAAATTTATTAATCCCTAAATGATTAAAGTATTAGATAGAATGCGTGCACTAGTTAATGATTCACATGTGCAATTAATTTGTTAGATGTCTCATGCACCATGAAAAAAATTAGGATGAATGGTCGATTTTATAGTCATTCTACCTTGCACCTCTAGCTATGTTAAGTTATGTATTCTTTCGAATTTTTTATGCTCCTGGCGACATATATCACCTATGGTTGTATGATTAGTTATGTATTGCCTAATCATTTATATTCTTATCAGAGTAAATGTTCGTAATTTTCTTCAAGCTTCATGAGGTGCTTATGATTGCTTTTTATGTTTTTGTGCCATGTAAAAATTCATTCATTATGAAATCGTCGAGTTGTGTTTCTAGGACTTCAAAGTTGAAATTATTGTCCCAATGCTTTAAAAAAAAAAAACTTATTGAAATTCATTTTTGGTGTCATAACGGTCGGGTCGTTACAAAAAACAAAGACAACAAATAACTCATGATCAAGCGGTTGTGCAATTTATCAAGTTCCTGTTTATCAATGTTATTGCATGCCCTTACATTACTATAATATGCAGGAATGTATGTTTCCAAACTCAAAGATGACTCACACATGTACTCTATATATCCGATCTCATCCTCATTTTATTTGAAATTCCGTAGATTAATGTCATGCATGGAACTCCCAACAATATACCCATTATCATTGTTATTCTCTTTATTTTCATCGCCTATGTTGTAAAAAACCATCATGTCAATTAGGCCCATGCGTTTGGTGGAAATAATAAGGAGTTGGAAGGCATTTCATATTTAAATAATGATTTCGTACTAATAGACTTTAATTTATGGAGAAAATAAGTACTTAGATGAGAGCAAAAAACAAAGACAAGAAATAATTGATGAAGCTTGTGTAATTTATATCAACTAGTACTTGTTTATCAACATTATTAAATTTCCTTACAGTACTATATGCACGAACGTGTGTCTTGAATGAATTTTAAAAGGAACATTGAAATGACATTGTACTAGGACTCCACATGGGCAACAATGACTTGTGAATGGGGCCAACGTTGAATTTTTTTTAAACTATTTGTGTATGCACTAAAATTTGACATGGCTAGACTATTCATATTCCTTAATGATATGTGATGGTTTATGGATTCAACTATGACTCACAAGCACACTTTTTTCCATCATTAATTCATCATGTAAACCATAAACCCTATTTTTCTTTCAAAGTACACAAATTGGTTCACACAAGTTTTAAGTTTGCATCAACCTTTCTTCATTTTTATTTTAGGTTCTACATTGTATATGCAATGTATGTCTGTCATAATTGTGATGAAAAATCCCTCTTTTTGTTGATTTTTTAATAAACACCATAAAAAAATGCATGTCGAGATGGTGTTTTATCATTGTCACTAAGTATTTAATGCGTCGATGACATCATTATGGTGTCATGGTAGTTTCATATTTAAATATCATTATGGGGTCATGGTAGTGTCAGATTTAAATATGCATGCACTGATGATATGGGAGGTTTTCCAAACTCAAATATGACTCACACACCCACTCTATATATCCAATCTCAACCTCATTTCGTTCGAACTTTCTTGGATTAATTTCGTGGTGCATGGAACACCCAACAATATACCCATATTCATCTGTTTATTTTCATCACCTATGTTGTATAAAACCAACATCATGCCAATTAGGCCCATGCATTTGGTGGTAAGAAGAAGGTGCTAGAGGGGATTTTGTATTTAAATAATGATTTCGTACCAATAGTCTTTAATTTATGGAGCAAAGAAGTACTTAGATCAGAGAAAAAAAAAAAAACAAGAAATAACTCACGAGGCTTGTGAAATTTATATCAACTAGTACTTGTTTATCGACGTTATTACATTTCCTTGCAGTACTAGATGCATGAATGTGTGTTTCAATTTTTTTTTAAAAGGAACAATGAAAAGACATTGTACTAGGTCTAGACATGGGTAACAATGACCAGTGAATGGAGCCAACGTTGAATTTTTTCAAATTGTTTACGTATGCACTAAAATTTGACATGGATAGACCATTCACATGCCTTAATGATATGGGAGGGATTTTGGACTCAAATTTGACTCACACACCCACTTGTTTCCATCATCAATTCATGATGTAGACCATAAGCCCTATTTTTCTTTCAAAGTACACAAATTGGTTGACACAAGTTTTAAGATTGCATCATCCTTTTTTAATTTTTATTTTAGGTTCTACATTGTATATACAATGTACGTGTGTCATAGTTGTGATGAAAAATCCCTCTTTTCATTCATTGTTTAATAAAAACCATAAAAATATGCATGTCCAAATGGTATTGTATCAATGTTGCTAAGTATTGCATGTGTCGATGGCATCATTATAGTGTCATAGTAGTCTCATATTTAAATATCATTATGGTTTCATGGTAGTGTCAGATTTAAATATGAATCCATTGATGATATGGGAGGGTTTCCAAACTCAAAGATGACTCACACACCCACTCTATATATATAATCCTGACCTCGTTTCATTCGAATGTTCTCAGATTAATGTCGCGGTCCATGGAAATCCCAACAATATACTCATTGTCATGGTAGTGCTCTTTATTTTCATTTCCTATGTTGAATAAAACTAGCATCATGCCAATTAGTCCCATGTGTTTGGTGGCAAGAAGAAGGTGCTAGAGGGAATTTTGTATTTAAATAATGATTTCATACTAATAGTCTTTAATTTATGGAGAAAAGAACTACTTAGATGAGAGCAAAAAACAAAGACAATAAATAACTGATGAAGCTTGTCAAATTTCTCAATATAATATTTGAATCATATATTTTTACCATGCAAGATTACTAATGGAGTCCACTTTTTCATAGGATTTCTATCACCCATCTTATTTACCTTATTCGATCTAGGTGTTCAAAATTCTATGCTTGTTGAAATAGGACTAGATACACCACATAGGCTTGGTATGTAAACATTTTTAATTGAAAAAATATAAATAACTTCTCATGGATCGAACCAACAATGAATTCACCATATTTGAATAGGACATAAGGGTGTTCAGGATTTAGATGGATTTGTAACATCCTACTCCACTGAGTAAACTTTTATTGACATATTCTTTGAGGACACTTACGTGCAAGTGATCTGGTTATGGTATATTATGATTTTGTTTCAATTATGGGTTAGATATGGTGATGATGATGTATTGTGACTTATTTTTAATATTATGTATATATATTGGCTAATGTTATTGACGAGTTTTCCTGAGTGTGCATGACACATGATAGGTTGTGGATGTTGATGGCATCAATGGACTTCCTTGGACTTTGGATTGAATTAGGGAGTGGATTGTATTTATTTGAGTATTTCATTTTACACACATGTGATGTATGATTGAATTTGGTATGATTGTTGTTTATGGATTATTGAAACTATTTTTGTTAGTGGATGCATGCTTGACTATGCTTGATAATATAACTCGCATAAGGAGTAAAGGGGCCATGAACAAAATCGTGACATTGGGGGAGAGGTGTAATAGTGTCCCTGTCACAGCCTACTAGCACTCCTGACATGGTATGAGGTGTAGGTTAATGATTACCTAGTTAGATAGGTCTACGATGTCATGAGGGAGGAATGAGAGAGTCACTCATGAATATTTCTAAGGGGCTCTCAATAAGGCGTAGTCCTAATTCTTTAGAATATGTTAGTCTCTCACAAGTTCGACCGAATGGAGTGTTGACTCCAAGGGTCGAACAAATTTCCAAAAATAGTCTAAAGCGAGTGGCACCCTTGGAGCATGGAGGTGTGTCTTGAAAGGAACATAACATAATTAAAATATGAGTCAAACAAATATAGGTGGCCTAAAAAAAATTAAAATATTTAGACATGGTTAGAATAAAATGATTATTTATTTAGTAAATTACAAACCTAGAATCCTAACAAGAGTATAAGCCTAAGTATAGACTAAGTTCAAGTGTAAGTTTAATTAAGGGACTAGTTAAAATATTAAATAAATTAAAAGGATTTAAAATAAAATCTAACTCTAGGAAGAATATAAATAACAATTTAAAAGAATTGATAAATTGCACATGTGTGCATGCAAATAATAAAATGGATTTTTAGAATAGAAATTAATAACCCATGAGAGAATAGGTGTACACATAGAATAAGTATCTTGAGTCAAGTTATCACTAGTATAACTAGAAGAAGACTCCTAATCCAACTCTATCAAAGATATAGCTAGGAGACACTCATTAAATGAGAATTTGGTGAACAAAGGGACAGCTACGAGCGACAATAGGAAGACATTGGGGAAATGTGAGGGAAATTGACTTTTTAAATAAAATAAAAATGGTAATTACTTGTGCAACTTGGGAAGAGTGTGACAAGTGTGTGGGTGAATAATTCTAATTAAATTGATTAAAAATCTAATTAATTGTGCATGAGGACATGTATCATTGAATGTTTTTCTATATAAAAAATGTGGTAGAAGGGAAAGGGATCTTTGTTATGATTGGTAATGTTATGCTGCCAAAATTTGGTGGAATGTGTTTTACTTGTGAGAGTTGGAATACCAAGCTTGTAGAAAGAGACGAATCTCTTCCTTGTAAGAAATTCTTTGAATTTATTGTTGTTGGTTACTGGTGTATATCCCCTTTGCGGCTCAGGGGGCTAAGGGGGAAGAAGAGTACCCCTAGCATTGGCTGGGAGGTACCAATAAAGTTTTAATGATTAGAAAGTGGCAGTACAAAAGGAGTGCAACTCTTGAAGTACATCTTCAATTCTCAGTCTTCATTGGTTCTAGTATTTTAGATTCTGGGTTTTATTTGTAATAAGAATAAATCCATTCATTAAAGATTTGTAAATCGTTGCAGATCTATTTGAAATTTTGGAATAAAATTGTATTTTATGGTAGACTTATTATTTATTCTAGAAAATTTAAATTGATTAGTCTCTACAGTACCAATTCGTAGTTCTGGAATTTAAAATTTATAGGAAAGATGCCAAATTATATACAACCCAGAAATTGATTGATATTGATTCGTTGACAAGTTAGTGTAATTACTAAATGGAAGTTTTGTCCAATCATGGTGTAAATGTTTATCATTTTGGATCTTGAAATTTTGTTTGGTTTCTTTAAATTTTATTACCTACAGTAAACACAGAGCTATGGGGGCGCTATGAATATAGTCACAGACCCGAAACATTAACCTTGATATCATTGACGTTTTTGGATTTAGACTCATCTTGAAAAACTTTTGAATGTTGTTGCCAGTCTCATCAACAGAACCGAAATTTATAATTTGAAATTCCCACTTGGTCATTGCCAAGTTAAAACTTCAATCCAGAAGGTCAGATAGTTGGGTCAGATTATGACCACTTCTTCTTAACGCAATAACTGCGTGGAAATTTTTTATCGTTGTTTAGAATTTACAATCGAATCTTAAAAATTTGTAAGGACGTTGTAGAATCTTTTGGAAATTCTAAATCCAGAACTGAGATAGTTATTGTAGAAATTAATTAAAAACCAGATTTGGGAACTTGTATAATCACTTTCAAGTTGTTTAAGTTTTTTTTAATTTATGGTTTGCGATTTGTTGTAACTGGCAATTGAGTCATCTCTTAGATTTAAAAGATTTAAAGTTAATTCTTAAATTGATTTTAATAACATATGTTATATGTAATACATATAATAACTTTTAGTGAATACTTAAAATCATCATCTGAACTCTTCACCAAGTCCTTATTCACTTAGAATCATCTAATAGTAATCTGGACTCTTCACCAAGTCCTTTTACAGTGTGACTGTTGTTTTTCCTTCGTTGTTTAGTTTACTTTTTGTTACTCAATTCATTAATATGTACTCTTGTACATAGAATTCATACCCTAATATCTATGGATTAAACTATGCATGAGATTTATTTCATGGATTTCCACATAAGCCGAATCGATAGGAAGGTTTTGTTCCTTCTCCTTGGATATTATTATCCTATATTTCCTTGATAGCTTGAAGAGATTAGGTGGAAGTAACACATGCACATTACAATTAATACTCTACTTTTCACTAACGTTAGTTTATAAGAAAACGTGGCTAGAATAAGTCATAGGAATAAGGGTATTATTTAAAGTATATTTAATAACAAAAAGGTGGAAAGGATAATTCTTAGGATTAAGGTATTCTTTTTAAGGTACATAAAACAAGTGGAAAAGTTAAGCCATAGAAAATATGGATACCCTTAATTAAAATGGATAATTACTTATTAATATATGTGGTAATTTGATGTAGGGAATCAAGGATGTCTTGATATTGTAATTTATTAAAGAATTAAAATAATATACTATAAGTAATAATGGGAGGATAATTTTACAAAATGTAGAGAAATATTGAATAGATACTTGACTCTTGGTTGGTGAGTAAATAAATAGACATAATGTGATTCTATTTCGAATTAACATTTTGGTTCTTATGCATTACACAAGTTAAGGCATTTTAGTATGGATAATAAACATTTTATGCCTAGTACCTTATTACTCTTTAGGAAAAGTCTTTAGATTTTAGTAGAATATTTTTAATTAATTTTTTGATGATTTGAACATCTATATTATTGAGGTATAATGTATAAGATTCACTTTTATTTATATGAGTAATTTACTTAGTATAAAGGAAGAATTAATATTAGTAATTAAAATTTCTTATTTAATTGTTTACATTTATTTTGGGTTCGACACTATCTCGATGTGTTATGGTAATAGCGATGATTTTGTGAGAAATTGAATATAGACATTCTATATCTTCTTATGGGGTCAAAATAGTATTGATGGATTGTTAATTTTTGTGATAATATAATGAGTTTTTGAACATATTGGGTTGTGATATGATCTTGCATATTATTGTTATTTCCATGTCTCGACTCTAGGTTAGAAGAGGATATGGGAATAGATAACTCCATGTTCCTCAAAAAAATCACCAATCAAGAGACTTTTAATGGTCAAAATCAATTGGATGAATCATGGACTTGAGTGTTGATTATGTGTCATGAAGATCCTAACCTTGCAGGTAGGTTGGGTGGGTAGACATATTTGTTATCTTTAAGTGATGAGAATAATATATTAGTTATAGTGATGAAGAATTTGATTGTTTCTATGTTGTGATGTAGATGAGAATAAAATGTGTATTATTGAAAAATGTTAATGTCATTTAACTTGTGTTCTTATCATGTTTAAAAAAAAAAATTGCCACTACTATACTCACTTATATTGATGTCGTAATGGAGGGATCGTTACATATGGTATTAGAGCGGGTTTAACCCTACGACAATGGATCATTACACCTTCCACTGTGTTAAATAAATGATGAAAAATGTATCGCTAATTAATTTTGAAATTATCCATGCAACTAATCATGGTTAGAGGATGTACGGGAAGTAGACAACGTGGTGCTAGAGGAAGAGGTGTGACACCTCTGATAGTATCTATGCTAGATGGATCTAACCTTCAAGGAGATGAGAAGACGATTAAGAAGGAGCAGGTTGTTGCGGAAGATGTGGTAGGTATGATGAGATACTTCCACAGGATTCCAAAGGTGTTGATCAACCTCCTGGATCAAAATGAAGGCAGAGCATATGTTCACAATGAGGGTTCACAATGCACACCAGCTGGTAGTAGTATCATACACAGAGCACTTGAGAAGGTGAAATTTTCCAAGTTCTGGGGTACCACAGATGACTTAGCCACAGAGGCATGGTTGGAGAACATGGCGATGTTCTTCGCACTTCATGATTACACCTCCAACATGAAATTTCACATGGCGATATTTCAGATGAAGGGGAGTTCTCTACTTTGGTGGAAATCGCTCCTACCTCAACTAAACATGGTCATCGAAGATGTGTAATGTGAGTTATTTGAGGAATGGTTCTAGGAGAGATATTTGTCTGAGGAATTCATTGGGCGTCATCTTAATGAGTTCATCGTCTTATGACAGGGTGGTTGTATGGTACCAGAGTATGAGGCTAGTTTCATGGAAGTACTTAGGTATGATCCATGTCTAAACACAAAGAAGTTGAAGGTCAAAAGTTTTTGTTCGGCCATAAATTCAACATTCGTTTGAAGGTGAAGATCCTGATGCCTCAGACGTTGCATAAAGTAGTTCAGAAGGCCTTTATAGCCAAGGAAGAAATAAACAATGGGGGTCAGGGTAGGACTCATTCTAGACCGATCAGGCATACAACAATGGGGGTGTAGTATCATCAAACACTAGCCAGACAGACTCTAGGGCATCGAGATACACTCAAGGACCTATGTTCTCTACACCATGACAAGAGGCTCCTCAGCAGAGGAATCCTTCAAGAGGACCAAAAAAACAATAGCAACGTCATCCACAACAACAACATTTTAGGCATGTTCAATAGAACATACTAGGATCACAGACTGCTAGGCCAACAACTTCTACCTTGAGGACTAGGAGTGTTGGACCAAAGAATGGATGTTGGACATATGGGGAGACACATTACCAATGAGATTGTCCAATTGATAAGGAAAAGGCAGCTAGATCATTAGGACCCACTACAGTTGGATATTTGGGCAAGCCCCACAAGATACATGCAATGGTGAACAACTGTCAGTCCAAGCACCAATCCACTGTGCTTGAGACGTTGGGTATGATTTTTTATCAAAATTTTAATATTTTGATAGATCCACTTGCTACAAAGAGCTTTCTCTCTCGTGCAGTGCTAAAGAGAATTATGCTAAAGGTAGTCGAGCAGGATGAGTTCATATATGTAGAAATGGCATCGGGCGCCAAACAAAAGGTTGGAGGAAAGGTTACAAACTATAGCATTAAGTTGCGAGATTTTGTAATGAAGGTATATATTTATGTCACGATCTTAGGATGATATGACATAGTGATTGGTATGGACTGGATAGAATCGCATCATGAAATCCTTAACTGTAAGATGAAATGGTTAACTTTGGCAGATGATTTGGGAAAGAATAGATTGAGTGTAGGAAGAAACCAGGGAGTGTCCTTGAGGTTTATTTCTTCCCTACAACTACAAAAGAGTATGCACAAGGGATGTAATCTATATGAAATATTAGTGCTAAAAGAAAAGGGCGAGGAGGAAGGATTAGAAAACCTTCATGTCATGCAAGAGTTTGCAGACATATTTTCAGAAGAGTTTCTAGGTCTACCACCTAAAAGAGAGTTAGAGTTTATGATCAAATTGAAACCTAGAACTGAACCAATAGCGAGAACACCATATTGGATGTCAATTCTTGAATTGCAAGAGTTGAAAATGAAATTGAAGGAATTGTTGGACTTGGGAATTATACCTCCAAGTGTATCATCGTTGGATGCGTCATTTAGATTTGTGAGAAAGAAGAATGGATTGTGGAGAATTTGTATTGACTATCGTCAATTGAATAAAGTGACTATCAAGAACCAATATCCATTTCCAAAAATATATGATTTGTTAGACCAGATGAAGGGAGCGATGGTGTTTTCAAGGATTGACTTGAGATCAATATATTATTAATTATGGATTAGTGAGGAAGATATCCCTATGACCACATTTAGGATGAGATTTAGACACTATGAGTTTACTTCTTTACTGTTTGGACTGATGAACACACAAAGGGAATTCATGAGTTTGATGAATGAGGTGTTTCGTGAATACTTGGAAAAGTTTGTTCAAGTATTTATTGATGACATACTGATTTATTCCACAACGAAATAAGAATATGAAGAATAGTTAATATTGTTCCTACGGTGTCTAAGAAAAAATGGATTGTATGGGAATATATCGAAATGTTATTTTTACCAATCAAAGATTCTTTACTTGGGACATATCATATATGGTGAAGGTATCATTATGGATCCACAAAAGTAGAGGTCATTATGGAATGGATAGAACCGAAAAACATATAATAAGTATGTATCTTTATGGGTTTATCAAGATATTATCGATGGCTCATCGAAGGTTTTTTGAAGATAGCAAGTCCAATCACGAAATTTCAAAAGAAAAACAAGAAGTTTGTTTGGACAGAGAAATATGCGGAAGCATTTCAAAATCTCAAAGAGTTGTTGATGACAATGTTGATACTAAAATTCCCCGACATGAACAAGGAATTATTGGTATGCACAGACGCATCCAAGGAAGGATTGGGTGGATTTTCTATGCAAGATGGTCAAGTGATCGTTTATATTTCAAGGAAACTGAAAAAATATGAGGAGAACTACGCAACACATGACATGGAGTTGTTAGCAATTGTATATGCCTTGATATTTTGGATACATCACCTTATTGGAAAAAAAATTGAATTAAAAACAAATCACTATGGATTGCAACATATATTTACACAAAGTGACTTGAATGCACGACAAAGTATTTGGTCATAATTACTTAGCAAATACAAATTTGAGATTACTTACATTAAGGGAACGATGAATAGAGTAGTAGATGCATTGAGTCAGAGACCATGCATATTATTGGTAATACCTCTTAAGAGGAATCTTCAAGAAAATATTCTATCTTTGCAGTTTGACGATGGTTGGTACAAAGAAGTTAAGGATACTATAATTTGGAAAAAATACCATGTTAGTACCGAAGTATGAAGGTTATTCATTAGACAATGATGGATTGTTGAGATATAACGATAGACTCTATGTACAACCTAACGAAAAATTAAGAAGTTTGATTCTAATTGAAGCTCATCGAGCAAAATACATGGCTCATCCGGGAGTCACGAAGATGAAGGAAGACCTTAAGACTTTATTCTTCTGGAAAGGAATGAAAACAGACATAGTTAGTTAAGTGGTGAAAATTCTAGAATGTAAGAAAGTGAAGGATGAACATAGACATCTAGAAAGATTGTTATAGCCACACATTACTCCTAAATCGAAATGGGAGGTCATTTTGATGGATTTTATTGTTGGATTTCCACTGACGGCAAGGGGACATGATTCAATTTTTGTGGTAGTTGACACTCTAATTAAGAGTGAAAACTTTATTCCAGTGCATATGACATATGAGGAACCAGACATAGCTAGATTTGTTTTCAATGAGATTGTAAGATTACATGGTGTACTAAGAAAGATCATATACGATCGATGGTAAGTGTTTATAGGACGATTTTGGACCAATTTCCAAGAGCCATTGGGAACACAAATGAAAGTTAGTACAACATATCACCTAGAGATAAACAGACAAACAAAAAGGATGAAAAATATTTTGGAGGATATGTTGCGCATGTATGTAATGTACCAACAAAAACATTGGGAAGACTTATTGACATTGGTAGAATTTGCATACAACAACAGTTACCAAAGTACAATTAAGATGGCACCATTTGAGTTTCTATATGGGTGACCATGTCAGACGTCGTTGAGTTGGGATCGACTTGAAGATAGGGTTCTGGTGGGACCAAAAGTTATTCAAGAAATGGAAGAACAAATGCAATCGAAAAAACAGAGGATTAAAGAAGCGGAGGATCGACGAAAGAGTTATGTTGATGCGCATCACGTTGACCGCAGTTACGAAGTTGGTGACATAGTTTTCTTGCGGGTAAAACCAAAGAAGAGTTCAATAAAGTTTGGGAAGGGTGTTAAACTCTCTCCTAGGTTTGTGGCACCTTTCGAATTTGTTGAAAGGAAAGGACCCGTGGCTTATCGACTAGCCTTGCCTGATTCTTTGAGGTGTGTGCATGATGTTTTTTATGTATCTGTTTTATGGCATTATATTAGTTATCCATCACATGTTAATGGCCTTATTTCTTTGCAGGTTTTGGACGAGCGTTCTCTCATAGCAGAGCCAATCTACATTCTGGACCATTGCATTCGATAAATATGGCATCGAATATTTGATCAAGTCGAGGTCCAGTGGGACAACTATAGTCCACACTTGACTACCTGGGAGGATGCATACGAGATGCGTCAACAATTTCCATACTTTTTTGATAGATTAAACATTTAGATCTATGTCAAATACATTTATTTACTTGCATTTATATACTGTACAAACTTCAGGATGAAGTTTAAAACAAGAGGGGGTGTATATAACATCTCTCTCCACTGAGTACACTTTTATTAACATATTCTTTGAGGACACTTGCGTGCAAGTGATCCGGTTATAGTATATTATGATTTCATTTCGATTATGGGTTATATATATGATGATGATGCATTATGACTTATTTGTAATATGATGTATATATATTGGCAGATGTTGATGTTTCCTAAGTGTGCAGGACACATGACAGGTTGTGGATGTTGATTGCATCAATGGACTTCCTTGGACTCCATATTGAATCAGGGAGTGGATTG
>JASDQU010685772.1:15533-48522 GCA_032191745.1 Picea mariana | reverse complement strand
CACCATCAGAAGAGCACACCATACCACCCACATGAAAGTGGTATAGTCGAAGCTTTCAATAAGATCTTGGAGATAGTGCTGACTAAAATTTGCAGTGTTAACAAAGTTGATTGGGATTTGAGAATTATAGTAGTGTTATGGGCTTACTGAACTACCTGAAAAAAGTTAACAATGTAGAATCCCTTCAAGTTAGTTATGGCCTGGAAGCAGTGGTACCTATGGAATATTTAGTTCCTAGTCTAAGAATTGCATCATTTACAGGTATGGATGACACCAGCGTTTTTCAAGACAGGATCACGCAGTTGATGGAACTAGAGGAAGACAAATTCATTATAGGATTTCATCAGTAGGTATAAAAAGAATGAGAAAAATCTCACCATGATCGACATATCAAGAAGAAAGCATTTAAACAAGGAGATATGGTAATTTTATATGAAAACAAGTTCATGAAGCATTCAGGAAAGTTCATGACACATTGGCTTGGGMCATTTGAGKTTGTCTATGTTACTGAAGGAGGAGCTACATAATTGAAGACCCTGAGTGGAGAATGGAAGGATGGTTTAGTAAATGGGAGTCAAATGAAGCTGTATTATGACAACCAGYTGCCTCGTAACTCTTAGTAAAATAAAGGAAGAAGGGTCTAGGTACCGAGTGCAGTTTAAATTGGGTACYAGACACATAAAAGATAGTMTACATAATATAGGGAGGGATAGAGMAGAAATCATAGCTTTCTCTGTGCAGTTTGCAGTCGAAGTAATACAGGAGGCTCAACCCTACAATGACTCGGGATGAGTCACATGTGAGTTTTGGGGGCATGTTGGCCCTTGGTCATGCATTAAGGAAGAAAGCGAAGATTAAATAAGAAGAAAGACAAATTATTAAGTGTGCAGAAAGGCACACAAACCGAGGAAAGGTCGAAGTGGTTAAAGAATCTTAAAAGAAAGAATGAAGTAAGGAAAAGAAAGTCATTGAAAGAGAAGATCAAGGAAGACAAAGCAACAAGGAATATGGATCATGGAAAATTTAGCAAGAGGAAGAAGACACCAATGGGTGCTTTAGAGCAACTCGTGGAGAAGAAGGAATAACAGGTCGATGAAGTCCTTAAAAGGCGGGTTATGTGGACCTAGGGCTTTGGTACCTAGGGTTTTGGCACCTGGACTTTGGTCTATGGTTTCTAAGAGCCATGGAAAGATAAATAGAGGTCTAGAAGAGTTTAGAGAGAGATATGGAGAGATTGAGAGGTAAAAGTGTTATGTCTTAGAGCATTCTTGTAATTTTGGATCTTCAGCTGGGTGCAAAGATCGACTTTGGAGCTGGGTGCATAGGGTTGGGGGATAACGAGGAGAGAGAGAAAGATCTGAAGCTGAGTGCATAGATAGAACTGTGTATTTTCATCTACTTTATAAATAAACATGGTTATGTGGACGTAGCCCTAGGGAGAGGAAGAACCATGTAAAATCTTGTTGTTCTATGTGGTTGATGTGTGTTATTTTCCATATTTTATACTATGATTGCATTGTTATTTTTCTTGCTAAAGATAAGAATATATAACTCACTTCATGAAGTTAAGAATAATAAGAATCTCTAGGTTATCTTGCATTGTTATTCTGGATTCATCTTGCACTTCCTCTGGTTGTAGACACCTGTGTCATGCAACCCCCCTATAACTAATTTAGGTGAGACTTCATCTACTTCACAGGTGTTTCCAAAAGGGCCAGTAGTTAGGGTTTGCTGGTGCGCTATTAGATTTGAACCCTAGGTCTGCCTTTGTGCCAACACTACCCTTTTAGCAGTCAAGTGAAGAATTTAGGACCAACAAGGTGCATCAAGAACAGTAGCAGAGATCAAGCAGGCACTGATCATTGAGTTTCAGAGGCCAAAATCAGAGGATCAATTTATGAATGAGATGATTAAGATTATATAGAAACCAGGAGAGTCTGTATAGGACATCGATCAAAAGTTCAAGACATTAAAAGGTAAACTAAAGTGTCCCATTTCTGACATGTAGCAAAAACAATTTTTTATAAATTATCTGTTACCACATTTCAAATATCCATTGAGACAACAAACATTTCAAAACCAGGAAAAGGCACTACAAGAAGTGATGCAGTTAGAGGAGAATCAATATAATTATATAGATCCATCTATATAAGAGTTGAAGGAAGACATGAAGAACTTGACAGTGCAATTAAACCATAATAAAATTTGGGAGAAGAGAAAATCAGTGTGGTGTACCCTATGTAGATCAGAGGGGCATCACAAGAATGAGTGTCTGAAATTTGTGTAGTACTTGGGAATATGGATGTCAAATCCATTTCTTACAGGAGGGCCTTGGTGTGAAATATACAAGACACATGGGCATGAYACTTATAAATTCCATATGATGCAGAAGTACAAGACARAACCAAAGAGTACTTTATGTAACTTTTGTAAGTCAGTTGGACATGAAGACAAAAATTGTAGAACCYCAGAGTTAATGAAGGAAATAACCTTAGATCCATTCATGATGTAGGTTGAGTTAATGACAGKATAGACTGTGCCATAGTTTGGCAATGCACAACAATTTCAAGCAGTGTCATAGTTTTAGCAACCCACACAGTATAATCAGGCACCACAGTATCAGAACATGGATCCACARGGGAACAAAGGAGGATTCATAGGTAGAGGAAGAGRAGGAATGGGTAGAGGTAGTGGTGATACTAGACCTAAATCTATCTTTAGCACTTGGATCTATCAAAATACTAAAATATTGGTCGACAATCATACCTAACGTCTTGAGCAAAGTGGATAGTAGCTCAACATGGAGGTTGTTCACCGTTGCATGTATCTTGTGGGCCTTACCCAAATCTCTAATTGTAGTGGGTCTTGATGATCTAGACACATTGGTCTTCTCAATATGACAATATCGTTGGTAATGCAGCTACCCACATGTCCAACAACAAGTCTTCAGTCCAGTGCTCCTGGTCCCCAAAGTAGAATTTGTTTTCCTAACAGTCTATGATCCTGTTATGTTATGCTAAATAGAGATAAAATGTTGTTCTTGCAGATGACATTTCTACTACTACTATGGTCCTCTATAAGGAGTCCTCTACTAAGGAGTCTTTCATCGCGGTGTCAAGAACATAGGTCCTCTGGGCATATCTTGATGCCCAGGAGTCTATCTAGCTGGTGTCTAATGTTGTTGCGCTCCTAGTGTCATCTGCTCGATCGATCTAGAAGGAGTCCTTCCATGACCCCCATTGTTTAGTTTTTTCCTTGGCTATAAGATCCTTTTGAATTGCATCATGCAACATCTGAGGCATTATGATCCTCACCTTCACATGCATGTTGAAGTTAAAGTTGAACAAAAATTTCTTGATCGTTAACTTCTCCATTTTTAGATGTAGAGAATACCTAAGCAGTTCCATGAACCTAGCCTCGTACCCTGGTACCATACAACCACCTTGTCCTAAGGAGTTCAAATCATTAAGCTCACACTCAATGAATTCCTCATACAAATACCTCTTCTAGAACTGTTCCTTGAACAACTCCCATTACAATTCTTCAATGACCATGTTTAGTTGAGGTAGGAGCGTCTTCCACCAAAGTAGACCACTCTCCTTTAGCTTAATGAACTCCATCCAGACTTTCATGTTGGAGGTGTAATCACGAAGTGTGAAGTACATCTCTATGTTCTCCAACCATGCCTCAGTGGCTAAGTCATTCGTGGTACCCCAGAACTCAGGAAATTTCACCTTCTCGAGTTCTCTATGTATGCTACTACTACTAGCTAGTGCACAATGTGAACCCTCATTTGACACATATGCTCTATCCTCATAATGATCCAGGAAGTTTCTCAACACCTTTGACATCCTCTCCAAGGATCTCATCATACCTACCACATCTTATGCAACAACCTGCTCCTGTTTAGTTGTCTGCTCATATCCTTAATGGTTAGATCCCTCTAGCATAGAGACTATTGGAGGTGTCACACATCTTCCTGCAACACCACATCGTCTACTTCCCCTGCATTCTCTAACCATGATTACTTGCATGGACAATTTCAAAATTAATTAGCGATACATTTTTAATCATTTATTTAACACAGTGAAAGGCATAACAATCCATTGTCGTAGGCTCGAACCCGCTCTAATAACATATGTAATGATCCCTATGTTACGACATCAATGTAAGTGAGTATAGTAGTGGTAAATTATTATTTTTTAAACATCATAAGAACAAAATTTACACTACATTAACATATTTCAATAATACAAATGTTATTCTCATTTACATCACAACACGACAACAGTCAAATCCATCATCACTATAACTAATAAGTTATTCTCATCACATAAAAATTACAAATCTGTCTACCTGCCCAACCTACCTGCAAGGTGAGGACCTCCAATACACATAATCAACGCTCAAGTCCAAGATTCATCCAATTAATTTTGACCATTAAAGGTCTCGGGACTAGCGACTATTCTAAAGAACATGGAAGTATGTATTCCCATATATTCTTCTAACTTGAACTCAGGACTTGGAAATAATAGTAAGATGCATGATCATATCACAACCCAATACGTTCAAAAACTCATTATACTAGAACAAAAATTTCACAATCCTTCAATACTATTTTCACCCCATAAAAAGCTACACAATGTCTAGATTCAATCACACCACAAAGTCATCTCTATTACCATAACATGTCACGATAACGTCCAACCCATGATAATACTAATTAAATTACTCATATAAATCAAGGTGAGTCTTATACATTATACCCTAGTAATATACATGTTCAAATCATCAAAAATTAATTTAAAATATTCTACTAAAATATAAGGAATTTTCCTAGAGAAAAATAAGGTACTAGGAATATTTTTTTTATTATCCATACTAAAATCCCTTAACTTGTGTAAAGGATTCAATGCATAAGCGCCACAATGTTAATCCAAAATAAAATCACATTATGTCTATTTAGTTATTCGCCAACCAAGAATTAAGTATCTATTCAATATTTCTCTAAATTTTCTAAAATTATTCTCACATTATTACTTAATAATATATTCTATTAATTCTTTAATAAATTACAATATCAAGATATCCTTGATTATGTACATCAAATTACCAAATATATGGATAATTAATTATCCACTCTAATTAAAGGTATCCATATTTTCTATGGCTCAACTTTGCCACTTCTTTTATGTAACTTAAAAAAATACCTTAATCATAAGAATTATCCTTGCCACCCTTTTGTTATTAAATATACTTTAAATAATACCCTTATTCCTATGACTTATTCTTTCCACGTTTTCTTATAAAGTCTGCTAGTGAAGAGTAGAGTCATAATTGTAATGTGCATGCCTGACTTCCACCTAATCTCTACAAGCTATCAAGGAAGTATACGATAATAATATCTAAGGAGAAGGAACATAACCTTACTATCGTTTCAGATTATGTGGAAATCCATGAAATAAATCTCTTGTGTTGATAATTTAATCCATATATATTAGGATGTGAATTCTATGTACAGGAGTAGCGCATTAATGAATTGAGTAACAAACAGTCCGTAAGGAGTGCGATGGAAGAAGCAACAATAAACTCAACAACGAAGGAAAAACAATAGTCGCACTGTAAAAGGACTTGGCGAAGAGTAGAGATGACTATTAGATGACGCCGAGTAATCACTAACAGTTGTAAGGAGTTAGGGTCGTAATAAAAACTAAATCTACACCTCTTAAATCTAAGAGAAGACCCAACTGCTAGTTACAACAAATGTCATAAACTAGCACAGTTGACTCGCGGTTGGAGAATGTTGAAAGGGTTCTATTTAGAACAATAGCCATGACTGAGCCAACTCCAACATAGAGCGCACATAAAACGTTCGTGTAGGTCGTGACATCAAACGATCTTTCAGATATAAAAAATGAAATGTGTGCAGAGTGTTTTTTAATGATATAAACATGGCTTGTATATATTTTAATCTTCTTTAATCATTTGAACGTGGTAATTATGTATTTTTACAGTAAATTTATAATGTGATTAGGTAAATGTAAAAAAGTAAACATGTTAACGGATGCCTTCATAAATACAAGGAAGTTATGAACAATAAATCTGACGCATTGATTTTGGAGGACGACTAAGAATATGCCAACATCTTCAATGCTTAGCCATCAAACATCTTCAATGCTTAGCCATCAGATTAGAATTTAAAATTAAAAGATCATTAATTATGCCCATTATGAATACGTATACGCCTTTAAACATAATTAAGAAAAAATAAAAAAATTCAGAAGCAATTATATGAGTTACCAAATCCGGTTTGTAATTAATTTCTATAATAACTATCTCAATTTTGGATTTAGAATTTCCAAAAGATTCTACAACATCCTTACGAATTTATAAGATTGGACTGTAAATTATAAACAACGATAAAAAAATTTCAACTCAGGTATTGTGATAAAAATAACAACGCCCAATTATAAATCGATTAATCATTTCACCATCAAATTTAATTGGATCTACGACTTCTTTCTATATACAAATGCCATTAAAATTTGCAATGACCAATGCCATAATACAAACTTCAAATTGTAATTAATTTGCAGCATCCCTACGAATTCAAATTCTGAACTTGCAATTAAATTTCATAGTGACCAAATCGAAAACTTAAGTTCAGGATTTCCAATTAAAAAGAAATGTAATGAATCCACAAATCTAGCTCCAGAAAGTAATGTTATGCAACACTCACAAGGAAATCATCCTCGAAAATGTAAAAGGATAAAGACGACCATACCAGTCGCAGTAACCAAGTGGGAATTGTAAATTCCGACTCTGTTGATGAGAATGGAAGCAACATTCGAAATTTTTTCAAGATGAGTCTAAATCCGAAAACCCAAATGATCTCAAGGTTAATGTTTCGGGTCTGTAACTATATTGGTAACGCCCCCATAACTTTGTGTTTACTATAGGTAATAAACTTTAAAGAGACCAAACATAATTTCAAGATGATAAACATTTACATCATGATAATACAAAACTTCCATTTATGAATTAAACTAACTTGTCAGCGAATCAATATCCATCAATTTCTGGGTTGTATATAAATTGACACCATTCCTATAAATTTTAAATTCTAGAAATTCGAATTGGTACTATAGAGACTAATCAATTTAAAATTTCTAGAATAAATAATAAATCTACAATAAAATACAATTTTATTCCATGATTTCAAATAGATCCGCAACGATTTACAAATCTCTAATGAATGAATTCATTCTTATTACAAATAAAACTCATAATTTAAAATACCAACCAATGAAAAATGAGAATTGAATATGTCATTCAATACTTGCGCTATTTTTGTAATTTCATTTGCTAATCATTGAAACTTCACCGGTACCTCCCAATCAATGCTAGAGGTACTCTTTTTCCCACTTAACCTCCCGAGCCGTAAAAGAGCCCAAAAAATAAACCAACAACAATAGCTCCAAGATTTTCCTCACAAGGAAGAGCTTCCACTCTTTCTACAAGCTTGGTATCCCAACTCTCACAAGTAAAACACAGTCCACCAAATTTTGGCAGCATAACATTACCAATCATAAGAGAGATCCATTTCCCTTTTACCACGTTTATTATATAGAAAAATACTGAATGAAATAAGTCTTCATCCACAATTAATTATCTTTTTAATTAATTTAGTTATTATTATTCACCCACACACTTGTCGCATTCTCCCTAAGTTGCACAAGTAATTACCATTTTTATTTTATTTAAAAATTCAATTTCCCTCACATTCCACCAATGTGTTTCTATTTTCTCTCTTAGTTGTCTCTTTGTTCCCCAAATTATCATTTAATGAGTATCTCCTAACTAGAACTTAATTATATCTAGATTAGGAGTCTTCTTCTAGTTAGACTATTGGTAGCTTGAGTCAAGATACTTATTCTATGTGTACACATATTCTCTCATGTTTTATTAATTTCTATTTTAAAAATCAATTTTATTAATTTCATGCACACATGTGCAATTTATCCATTCTTTTAAATTGTTATTTATCTTCTTCCTAGAGTTTGATTTTATTTTAAATCCTTTTAATTTATTTAATATTTTAACTAGTCCCTTAATTAAGTTAGACTTGAACATAGTCTAGACTTAGGCTTATACTCTTGTTATACTTCTAGATTCATAATTTAATGGTTAAATAATCATTTTATTCTAACTAGATCTAAACATTTTAATTTTTTCTAGGCCACCTAGATTTATTTGACTCACCTTTTAATTACGTGATGTGCCCTTCAAGACGCACCTCCATGCTCCAAGGGTGCTACTTTCTTTAGAATGGTTTTGAAAGTTTTTCTGACCCTTGGAATCAACACTCCATTTAGTTGAACTTGTGAGAGACTAAGGGCTTATAAGTAATAAGGACTTCACCTTATTGCACGCCCCTTAGAAGTATTATTGAGCAGTTGTCTCAGTCCACCTTCATAACATCGTGGACCTATTGAACTCGGCAATCGTTAACCTACAACTCATACCATGGTGGGAGTGCTAGTAGGCAATGGCAGGGATGCTTCCACACCTATCCTTCAATGTCATATTTCTGTGGATGGCCCCTTTAGTGTTCACTCCTTATGTGACGCAGATTAAAAGAATCTTCAAGGATGCATCCACTCACAAAAATAGTGTCAATAATCCATATACATAAATCATATTGAATTCAACTAGACATCACATGTGCGTAAAACCAAATACTCAAATAAATACAATCCACTCCTTGACTCAATATGGAGTCCAAGGAAGTCGATTGATGTAATCAACATCCACAACCTGTCATGTATCCTGCACACTTAGGAAACATCAACATATGCCAATATGTATACATCATATTAAGAATAAGTTACAATGCATCATCATCATATATATAACCCATAATTGAAATGAAATCGTAATATACCATAATCAGATCACTTGCGCGCAAGTGTCCTCAAAGAATATGTCAATAAAAGCGTACTCAGTGGAGAGAGATGTTATATATACCCCCTCTTGTTTTAAATTTCATCCTGAAGTTTGTACAATATATAAATGCAAGTAAATAAATGTATCTGACATAGATCTAAATGTTTAATCTATAAAAAAAGTATGGAAATTGTGGATGCATCTTGTATGCATCCTCCGAGGTAGTCGAGTGTGGACTATAGTTGTCTCACTAGACCTCGACCTGATCAAATATTCGATGCCATATTTTTTGAATGCAATGGTCCAGAATGTAGATTGCTCTGCTATGAGAGAACCCTCATCCAAAACCTGCAAAGAAATCATGTCAATAACATGTGACAGATAACTAATATAATGTCATAAAAAAGACACATGAAAAACATCATGCACATGCCTTAAAGAATCAGGAAAGGCTAGTCGATAAGCCATGGGTCCTTTCATTTCAACAACCTTGAAAGGTCCCACAAACCTATGAGAGAGTTTAGCACCCTTCCCAAACTTTATTGAACTCTTCTTTGGTTTTACCCGCAAGAAAACTATGTCGCCAACTTCGTAACTGTGGTCAACATGATGCGCATCAGCATAACTCTTCTGTTGATCCTCCGCTTCTTTAATCCTTTGTTTTTTCAATTGCATCTGTTCGTCCATTTCTTGAATAAATTTTGGTCCTATCAGGACCCTATCTTCAAGTCGGTCCCAACTCAACAACGTCTGACACGGTCACCCGTACAAAAAATCAAATGGTTCCATCTTAATTATACTTTGGTAACTGTTGTTGTATGCAAATTATACCAATATCAATAAGTCTTCCCAATGTTTCTATTGGTACATTACATACATGCGCAACATATCCTCCAAAATATTTTTCATCCTTTTTGTTTGTCCGTTTGTCTCTAGGTGATATGTTGTACTAAATTTTAGTTGTGTTCTCAATGGCTCTTATAAATTGGTCCAAAACCATCCTGTAAACACTGACCATCGATCATATATCATCCTTCTTGGTACACCATGTAATCTTACAATCTTGTTGAAAAAAAATCTAGCTATGTCTGGTGCCCCATATGTCATATGCACTGGAATAAAGTTTTCACTCTTAGTTAGAGTGTCAAATACCACAAAAAGAAAATCATTTCCCCTTGTCGTTAGTGGAAATCCAACAATAAAATCCATCAAAATGACCTTCCATTTTGATTCAGAACTAACGTGTGGCTATAACAATCTTTCTAGATGTCTATGTTCATCCTTCACTTGCTTACATTCTAGACTTTTAGCACTTAACTAACTATGTCCGTTTTCATTCCTTTCCAGAAGAATAAAGTCTTAAGGTCTTCCTTCATCTTTGTGACTCCTGGATGAGCCATGTATTCTTCTCGATGAGCTTCTATTAGAATCAAACTTCTCAATTCATCATTAGGTTGTACGTAGAGCCTATCGTTATATCTCAGCAATCCATCGTTGTCTAATGAATAAACTTCATACTTCGGTACCAACATGGTATTTTTTCCAAATTATATTATCCTTAACTTCTTTGTACCAGTCATTGTCAAACTGCAAAGATGGAATATTTTCTTGAAGATTCTTCTTAAGAGGTATTACCGATAATATGCGTGGTCTCTGACTCAATGCATCTACTACTCTATTCATTGTTCTCTTAATGTAAGTAATCTCAAATTTGTATTTTCTAAGTAATTATGACCAATGCCTTTGTCGCACATTCAAGTCACTTTGTGTAAATATATGTTGCAATCCACAGTGGTTTGTTTTTAATTCAATTTTTTTTTTCCGATAAGATAATGTATCAAAAATATCAAGTCATATACAATTGCTAATAACTCTATGTCATGTGTTGCGTAGTTCTCCTCATGTTTTTTTAGTTTCCTTGAAATATAAGCGATCACTATACCATCTTGCATAGAAAATCTGCCTAATCCTTTCTTGGATGGGTTTGTGCATACCAATAATTCTTTGTTCATGTCAGGGACTTTTAGTACCAACACTGTCATCAACAACTCTTCGAAATTTTGAAATGCTTCCGCACATTTCTCTGTCCAAACAAACTTCTTGTTTTTCTTTTGAAATTCCATGATCGGACTAGCTATCTTCAAAAAACCTTCGATGAGCCATCAATAATATCCTGATAAACCCATAAAGCTACATACTTGTTATATGTTTTTCGGTTCTATCCATTTATAATGACCTCTACTTTTGTGGATCCACAATGATACCTTCACCATATATGATATGTCCCAAGTAATGAATCTTTGATTGGTAAAAAGAATATTTCGATATATTCCCGTACAATCCATTTTCTCTTAGACACTATAGGAACAATATCAAGTGTTCTTCATGTTCTTATTTTTTCATGGAATAAATCAGTATGTCATCAATAAATACTTGAACAAACTTTTCCAAGTATTCACGAAACACCCCATTCATCAAACTCATGAATTCCCTTGGTGTGTTTGTCATTCCAAATGATAAATAAGTAAACTCATAGTGTTTGAATCTCATCTTAAATGTTGTACTAGGGATATCTTCCTCCTTAATCCATAATTGATAATATATCGATCTCAAGTCAACCTTTGAAAACATCGTCGTTCCCTTCATCTGGTCTAACAAATCATATATTTTTAGAAATGGATATTGGTTCTTGATAGTCACTTTATTCAATTGACGGTAGTCAATACAAAGTCTCCATGATCCATCCTTATTTCTCACAAAACTAAATGATGCATCCAACGATGATACACTTGGAGGTATAATTCCCAAGTCCAACAATTCCTTCAATTGCATTTTCAACTCTCTCAATTCATGAATTGACATCCAATATGGCGTTCTCACTATCAATTCAGTTCTAGGTTTCAAGTTGATCATAAACTCTAACTCTCTTTCAGGTGGTAGACTTGGAAACTCTTATGGAAATATGTTTTCAAACTCTTTCACGACATGAAGGTTTTATAATCCTTCCTCCTCACCTGTTTCTTTTAGCGCTAATATTTCATATAGATTACATCCCTTGTGCATACTCTTTTGTAGTTGTAGGGAAGAAATAAACCTCAAGAACACTCCCTGGTTTCTTCCTACACTCAATCTATTCTTCCCCAAATCATCTGCCAAATTAAACCATTTCATCTTACAGTTAAGGATTTCATCATGTGATTCTATCCAGTCCATACCAATCACTATGTCATAAGATCCTAAGATCATGACATAAATATATACCTTCATTACAAAATCTTGTAACTTAATGCTATAGTCCGTAACCTTTCCTCCAACCTTTTGTTTGGTGCTTGATGCCATTTCTACATATATGAACTCATCCTGCTTGACTACCTTTAGCATAGTTCTCTTTAGCACGGCACCAGAGAGAAAGATCTTTGTAGCACCTAGATCTATGAAAATAGTAAAAGTTTGAAAAAAAATCATACCCAACGTCTCGAGCACAGTGGATTGGTGCTTGACTTGGCGGTTGTTCACCATTGCATGTATCTTGTGGGCCTTGCCCAAATCTCCAACTGTAGCGGGTCCTGATGATCTGGTCACCTTTTCCTTCTCAATTGGACAATCTCACTAGTAAAGTGTCTCCCCATATGTCCAACATACATTCTTTGGTCCAACGCTCCTAGTCCTCGAGGTAGAAGTTGTTGGCCTAGCAATCTGTGATCCTGGTCTGTTATGTTGAACATGCCTAAAATGTTGTTGTTGTGGATGATGTTGCTACTGTTGTTTTGGTCCTATTTAAGGATTCCTCTACTAAGGAGCCTCTCGTCGCAGTGTAGAGAACATAGGTCCTTGAGTGTATCTCGATGCCCTAGAGATTGTCTGGCTAGTGTTTCATGATACTGCACTCCCATTGTTGCATGCATGATTGGTCTAGAATGAGTCCTACCCTAACCCCCATTGTTTAGTTCTTCCTTGTCTATAAAGGCCTTCTGAACTACTTTATGCAACGTCTAAGGCATCAAGATCTTCACCTTCGAACGAATGTTGAATTTAAGGCTGAACATAAACTTTTGACCCTCAACTTCTTCATGTTTAGACATGGATCATACCTAAGTAGTGCCATGAAACTAGCCTCGTACTCCGGTACCGTACAACCACCCTGTCATAATATGATGAACTCATTAAAATGACGCCCAATGAATTCCTCAGACAAATACCTCCCTTGGAACCATTCCTTAAATAACCCACATTACACATCTTCAACGACCATGTTTAGTTGAGGCAGGAGCGAATTCCACCAAAGTAGAGCACTCCCCTTCATCTGAAATATCACCATGCGAACTTTCCTGTTGGAGGTGTAATCATGAAGTGTGAAGAGCATCACCATGTTCTCCAACCATGCCTCTGTGGCTAAGCCGTCTGTGGTACCCCATTACTTGGAAAATTTCACCTTCTCAAGTTCTCTGTGTATGATACTACTACCAGATGGTGTGCGCTATGAACCCTCATTGGGAACATATGCTCTGCCTTAATTTCAATCCAGGAGGTTGATCAACACCTTTGGCATCCTGTGGAAGGATCTCATCATACCTACCACATCTTCCGCAACAGCTGGTTCCTTCTCATTCGTCTTCTCATCTCCTTGAAGGTTAGATCCCTCTAGCATAGATACTATCAGAGGTGTCACACCTCTTCCTCCAACACCACGTCGTCTACTTCCCCTACATCCTCTAACCATGATTACCTGCATGGATAATTTCAAAATTAATTAGTGATTACATTTTTCATCATTTATTTAACACAGTGGAAGGCGTAACGATCCATTGTCATACGGTTGAACCCGCTCTAATACCATATGTAATGATCCCTCTGTTAGGACATCAATATAAGTGAGTATAGTAGTGGCAATTTTTTTTTTTAAACATCATAAAAACAAAAGTTAAACGACATTAACATGTTTCAATAATACACATTTTATTCTCATCTACACCACAAAATAGAAACAATCAAATTCTTCATCACTATAACTAATATATTATTCTCATCACATAAAGATAACAAATATCTCTACCCACCCAACCTACCTGCAAGGTTAGGATCTCCAAGACACATAATCAACACTCAAGTCCATGATTCATCTGATTGGTTTTGACCATTAAAGGTCCCTAGATTGGCGATTTTTTTGAGGAACATGGAGTTATCTATTCCCATATCCTCTTCTAACCTAGAGTCGAGACATGGAAATAACAATAATATGCACGATCATATCACAACCCAATACATTCAAAAAAACATTATATTATCACAAAAATTAACAATCCATCAATACTATTTTGACCCCATAAGAAGATACACAATGTCTATATTCAATTTCTCACAAAATCATCGCTACATCGAGATAATGTTGAACCCAAGATAAATGTAAACAGTTAAATAAGAAATTTTAATTACTAATATTAATTCTTCCTTTATATTAAATAAATTGATCATATAAATAAAGGTGAATCTTATACATTATACCTCAATAATATACATATTCAAATCATAAAAAAATAATTTAAAATATTCTACTAAAATCTAAGTACTTTGGTACTAGGCATAAAATGTTTATTATCCATATTAAAATGCTTTAACTTGTGTAAAGTTTTCAATGCATAAGCACTAAAATGTTAATTCAGAATAGAATCACATTATGTCTATTTAATTACTCGCCAACCAAGAGTCAAGTATCTATTCAATATTTCTCTACATTTTGTAAAAATATCCTCACATTATTACTTATATTATTTTAATTCTTTAATAAATTACGATATCAAGATATCCTTGATTCCCTACATCAAATTACCGCATATATTAATAAAATAAGTAATTATCCATTCTAATTAAGGGTATCCATATTTTCTATAGCTTAACTTTTCCACTTGTTTTATGTACCTTAAAAAAAAATACCTTAATCCTAAGAATTATCCTTTCCACCCTTTTGTTATTAAATATACTTTAAATAATACACTTATTCCTATGACTTATTCTTGCCACGTTTTCTTATAAACTACGTTAGTGAAGAGTAGAGTTATAATTTTAATGTGCATGTGTTACTTCCACCTAATCTCTACAAGCTATCAAGGAAATATAGGATTATAATATCCAAGGAGAAGGAACAAAACCTTCCTATCGATTCGGCTTATGTGCAAATCCATGAAATAAATGTCATGCATAGTTTAATCCATAGATATTAGGGTATGAATTCTATGTACAAGAGTACATATTAATGAATTGAGTAACAAAAAGTGCGTAAGGAGTACGATGGAAGAAGAAAAAGTAAACTCAACAACAAAGAAAAAACCACAGTCACACTGTAAAAGGACTTGGTGAAGAGTCGAGATTACTATTAGATTAGATAATTTTAAGTATTCACTAAAAGTTATTATATGTATTACATATAACATATGTTATTAAAATCATTTTAGGAACTAACTCTAAACTTTTTAAATCTAAGAGATGACACAATTGCCAGTTACAACGACTGCACGCCATAAATTAGAAAAAACTTAAACAACTTGAAAGTGATTATACGAGTTCCCAAATCTGGTTTTTAATTAATTTCTACAATAACTATTTCAATTCTGGATTTAGAATTTCCAAAAGATTCTACAACGTCCTTACAAATTTATAAGATTCGATTGTAAATTCTAAACAACGATAAAAACAATTCAACGCAGTTATTGCGATAAAAAGAAGTGGTCATAATCTGACCCAACTATCTGACCTTCTGGATTGAAGTTTTAACTTGGCAATGACCAAGTGGGAATTATAAATTATAAATTTCGGTTCTGTTGATGAGACTGGCAACAACATTCAAAAGTTTTTCAAGATGAGTCTAAATCCAAAAACGTCAATGATATCAAGGTTAATGTTTCGGGTCTGTAACTATATTGGTAGCGCCCCCATAGCTCTGTGTTTACTGTAGGTAATAAAATTTAAAGAAACCAAGCAAAATTTCAAGATCCAAAATGATAAACATTTACACCATGATTGGACTTCCATTTATGAATTACACTAACTTGTCAACGAATCAATATCAATCAATTTCTGGGTTGCATATAAATTGGCATCATTCCTATTAATTTTAAATTCCAGAACTACGAATTGGTACTGTAGAGACTAATCAATTTAATTTTCCTAGAATAAATAATAAGTCTACAATAAAATACAATTTTATTCCAAAATTTCAAATAGATCTGCAACGATTTACAAATCTCTAATGAATGGATTTATTCTTATTACAAATAAAACCCAGAATTTAAAATACTAGAACCAATGAAGATTGAGAATTGAAGATGTCTTTCAAGAGTTGCGCTCCTTTTGTACTCCTACTTTCTAATCACTGAAACTTCACCGGTATTTCTCAGTTAATGCTAGGGGTACTCTTCTTCCCCCTTAGCCCCCCGAGCCGCAAAGAGGATACACACAAGTAACCAACAACAATATATCCAAGGATTTCCTCACAAGGAAGAGATTCGACTCTTTCTACAAGCTTGGTATTCCAACTCTCACAAGTAAAACACAATCCACCAAATTTTGGCAACATAACATTACCAATCATAACAAAGATCCCTTTCCCTTCTACCACATTTTTTATATAGAAAAATATTCAATGACACAAGTCCTCATGCACAATTAATTATCTTTTTAATCAATTTAATTAGAATTATTCACCCACACACTTGTCACACTCTCCACAAGTTGCACAAGTAATTACTATTTTTATTTTATTTAAAAAGTCAATTTCTCTCACATTCCCCCAATGTGTTCCTATTGTCGCTCTTAGTTGTCCCTTTGTTCACCAAATTCTCATTTAATGAGTGTCTCCTAACTATATCTTTGATAGAGTTGGATTGAGAATCTTCTTCTAGTTATACTAGTGATAGCTTGACTCAAGATACTTATTCTATGTGTACACCTATTCTCTCATGGGTTATTAATTTCTATTTTAAAAATCCATTTTATTATTTGCATGCACACATGTGCAATTTATCAATTCTTTTAAATTGTTATTTATATTCTTCCTAGAGTTTGATTTTATTTTAAATCCTTTTAATTTATTTAATATTTTAACTAGTCCCTTAATTAAACTTAGACTTGAACTTAGTCTATACTTAGGCTTATACTCGTGTTAGGATTCTAGGTTTGTAATTTACTAGATAAATAATCATTTTATTCTAACCATGTCTGTAGCAGCCAAATATTTCTAAACATCATTTACTTTCATAAACAATTTATTTCATGAACTGAGATAATAACTTCATAACATAACAACAATCTTCATAATAGCAACTTCAGTAACTTAAATTTATCAATGAATAACGATTTCATGGAAGAATGAAATAAACACATAGTTTAACAAATTACCTGGTTCTGATGCTAATTTATGTTGCCTTGCTGCCTTGATGTTGCCTTCCTACTACCTGATACACAGACCAACCCTGCCACAAACAAATAATAACTTCCCAAACCTACTGTCCTCCCTGCCAACTAGGAAAACTACCTAGCTCCAAGATATCTATGGATATCCTGGCCCCCGTGCCCAGAACCTCCAGCAACCCGGTGCCTCAACTGATCAAAAGCCACAGCCAGAAACTCTCTGCTCACGGCAAATCCAACAGTCCTCAGAATCCATCCTCTCAAATGCCCCTCACGTCCACCTCCCTTCCTCCCTTATTCCTCCTTCACCAACTCCCGCATTTACTTCTTACCTCCCCTCGTTAATGTCCCTGATCCCTCCTTTAATGTTTTTATCTTCTCGGGATTCATAGGTTATACCTTGTTGCATACGCAACCATTTTATAACATATATTGTTAATCTATTAGACTTGTTACTCATGTCATTAATGTAATCTGTAGTTAAATTATTAATTAATTACTCACAATTATATCCTTTAATTAATTAATAACTCACTTAATTAATATCATTAATCATCTTTGGTTTAGTGAATATCTTGTTAAGACAATTAATCCCCTAATTAGTTGTACTTTATAATTCTTAAACATTTATCCAACTAGGGTCGTTACAATGTCTAAATATTTTAATTTTTTTTAGGCCACCTATATTTATTAGACTCATATTTTAATTACGTTATGTTCCCTTCAAGATGCACCTCCATGCTCCAAGGATGCCACTCGCTTTAGACTATTTTTGAAAATTTATCCGACCCTTGGAGTCAACACTCCATTCAATCGAACTTGTGAGAGACTAACATATTCTAAGAAATTAGGACTACGCCTTATTGAGAGCCCCTTAGAAATATTCATGAGTGACTCTCTCATTCCTCCCTCATGTCATCGTAGACCTATCTAACTAGGTAATCATTAACCTACAACTCATACCATGGCAGGAGTGCTAGTAGGCTGTGACAGGGACACTATTACACCTCTCCCCCAATGTCACAATTTTGTTCATGGCCCCTTTACTCCTTATGTGATTTATATTATCAAGCATAGTCAAGCGTGCATCCAATAACAAAAACAGTTTCAATAATCCATATACAACAATCATACCAAATTCAATCATACATCACATGTGCATAAAATGAAATACTCAAATAAATGCAATTCACTCCCTGATTCAATCCAAAGTCCAAGGAAGTCCATTGATGCCATCAACATCCACAACCTATCATGTGTCCTGCACACTTAGGAAAAATCGTCAATAACATTAGCTAATATATTTACATCATATTAACAATAAGTCACAATACATCATCATCATCATATCTAACCCATAATCGAAACAAAATCATAATATACCATAACTAGATCACTTGCACGTAAGTGTCCTCAAAGAATATGTCAATAAAAGTTTACTCAGTGGACTAGGATGTTACAAATCCATCTAAATCCTGAACACCCTTATGTCCTATTCAAAGATGGTGAATTCAACATTGGTTCCATCCATGAGAAGTTATTTATATTTTCTCAATTAAAAATGTTTACATACCAAGCCTATGTGGTGTATCTAGTCCTATTTCAACAAGCATAGAATTTCGAACACCTAGATCGAATAAGGTAAATGAGATGGGTGATAGAAATCCTATGAAAAAATGGACTCCATTAGTAATCTTGCATGGTAAAAATATATGATTCAAACATTATATTGAGAAATTTGACAAGCTTCATCAGTTATTTATTATCTTTGTTTTTTGCTCTCATCTAAGTACTTATTTTCTCCATAAATTAAAGACTATTAGTATGAAATCATTATTTAAATACGAAATTCCCTCTAGCGCCTTCTTCTTTCCACCAAACACATGGGACTAATTGCCCTGATGTTAGTTTTATTCAACATAGGAGATGAAAATAAAGAGCACTACCATGACGATGGGTATATTGTTGGGATTTCCATGGACTGCGACATTAATCTGAGGACATTCGAACGAAATGAGGTCATGATTAGAGATATAGAGTGGGTGTGTGAGTCATCTTTGAGTTTGGAAACCCTCCTATATCATCAATGTATTCATATTTAAATCTAACACTACCATGAAACCATAATGATATTTAAATATGACACTACTATGACACTATAATGATTCCATTGACACATGCACTACTTAGTGACATTGATACAATACCATCTTGACATGCATATTTTTATGGTTTTTATTAAACAATGAATGAAAAGAGGGATTTTTCATCACAACTATGACACACCTACATTGTATATACAATGTAGAACCTGAAATAAAAATTCAAAAAGGATGATGCAAACTTAAAACTTGTGTCAACCAATTTGTGTACTTTGGAAGAAAAATAGGGCTTATGGTTTACATCATAAATTGATGTGGAAACAAGTGGGTGTGTGAGTCAAATTTGAGTCCAAAATCCCTCCCATATCATTAAGGCATGTGAATGGTCTATCCATGTCAAATTTTAGTGCATACATAAACAATTTGAAAAAAAATCAACATTGGATCCATTCACTGGTCATTGTTGCCCATGTCTAGACCTAGTACAATGTCTTTTCGTTTTTCCTTTTAAAAAAAAATTGAAATACACATTCATTCATCTAGTACTGCAAGGAAAGGTAATAACTTCGATAAACAAGTACTAGTTGATATAAATTTCACAAGCTTCATGAGTTATTTCTTGTCTTTTTTTTTCCTCTGACCTAAGTACTTCTTTGCTCCATAAATTAAAGACTATTGGTACGAAATCATTATTTAAATACAAAATTTCCTTTAGCGCCTTCTTCTTAACACCAAATGCATGGGCCTAATTGGCATGATGTTGGTTTTATACAACATATGTGATGAAAATAAAGAGATGACTATGGGTATATTGTTGGGTGTTCCATGCACCACGACATTAATCTGAGAAAGTTCGAACGAAATGAGGTTGAGATTGGATATATAGAGTGGGTGTGTGAGTCATATTTGAGTTTGGAAAACCTCCCATATCATCAATGCATGCATATTTAAATTTGACACTACCATGACACCATAATGATATTTAAATATGACACTACCATGACACCATAATGATGCCATCGACGCATGAAATACTTAGTGACATTGATACAACACCATCTCGACATGCATATTTTTATGGTGTTTATTAAACAATGAAAAAAAAGAGGGATTTTTCATCACAATTATGACACACGTACATTGCATATACAATGTAGAACCTGAAATAAAAATGAAGAAAGGTTGATGCAAACTTAAAACTTGTGTGAACCAATTTGTGTACTTTGAAAGAAAAATAGGGTTTATGGTTTACATGATGAATTAATGATGGAAACAAGTACGGTTGCGAGTCATATTTGAGTCCAAAAACCATCACATATCATTAAGGAATGTGAATAGTCTAGCCATGTCAAATTTTAGTGCATACAAAAACAGTTTAAAAAAAATTCAACGTTGGCCCCATTCACAAGTCACTATTGCCCATGTGTAGTCTTAGTACAATGTCATTTCATTGTTCCTTTTAAAATCTGTTCAAGACACACGTTCGTGCATATAGTACTATAAGGAAATTTAATAATGTCGATAAACAAGTACTAGTTGATATAAATTACACAAGCTTCATCAATTATTTCTTGTCTTTGTTTTTTGCTCTCATCTAAGTACTTATTTTCTCCATAAATTAAAGTCTATTAGTATGAAATCATTATTTAAATATGAAATGCCCTACAACACCTTATTATTTCCACCAAACGCATGGGCCTAATTGGCATGATGTTGGTTTTTTACAACATAGGCGATGAAAATAAAGAGAATAACAATGACAATGGGTATATTGTTGGGAGTTCCATGCATGACATTAATCTACGAAATTTCAAATGAAACGAGGCTGAGATCGGATATATAGAGTACGTGTGTGAGTCATCTTTGAGTTTGGAAACATACATTCCTACATATTATAGTAATGTAAGGGCATGCAATAACATTGATAAACAAGAACTTGATAAATTGCACAAGCGCTTGATCATGAGTTATTTGTTGTCTTTTTTTTTGTAATAAACCGACCGTTACGACACCAAAAATGACTTTCAATAAGTTATTTTTTTTTAAAGCGTTGGGACAATAACAACAATGTTGAAGTCCTAGAAACACAACTCGACGATGTCATAATGAATGAATTTTTACATGGCACAAAAACATAAAAAGTAATCATAAACACCTCATGAATCTTGAAGAAAATTACGAACATTTACTCTGTTAAGAATATAAATAATTAGGCAATACATAACTAATCATGCAACCATAGGCGATATATGTCGCCAGGAGCATAAAAAATTCGAAGGCATACATAACTTAACATAGCTAGAGGCGCAAGGTAGAATGATTATAAAATCGACCATTCATATTAATTTTTTTCATGGTGCATGAGACATCTAACCAATTAATTGCACATGTGAATCATTAACTAGTGCACGCATTCTATCTAATACTTTAATCATTTAGGCATTAATAAATTTTCCCTAGAGAAACCTAAACTTTTAATCATAGCACAACAAGTTCACAAATTCCATCAATTACACATCCACTAAATCGCTACATGCAATCATTCTCACTAATTTCTAGAACAAACAATACATCCACAAGTTTCCATGATTAATACATCCACAATTGTCAACAGTTAATACATCCACAATTAACAATGATTAATACATCCACTAGTATCAACAAATAGTACATCCATAATTAACATCGATTCATACATCCACAATTAACAACGATTATACATATGCAATTAACAATGATTAATACATATGTCAATATCAAGAAATAATACATCCACAATTATTAAAAATTATACAACCGCAATTAGCAATGACTAATACATACGCCATCATCGACACAAGGATAGTGGTCATCCTCAAATTCAAGTAGTGAAGGTAACTTCCAAATGGTCTACGAGGCACAAGGAATACCAATCAACGAATCAATCATACTTTGATAATACTTAAGGACATCATAAAGACCAAACCAATCCAATCAGGCAACAAGCATAATGAAGGCACACTATAAAACTATAATTAACCCATCTTATATTACAATAAGAATTATTTTGTGTGAGAAGTGTAATTTTTATAACCATCCTTCCATTACAAATTATCATGCACATGAGGTATATACCTAGATCAATCATTCATATCTTATACCCTAATCAAACTTAGTTGTGCAAGGAGATTTAAGTAAATCGTTCATGGTTTCTTTTAAAGACTGACTCACATGCACCAATGTATAAACAATATGTGGGAAGCCATTGACATATAACCTAAACACACTAATTTAATCCATTCTGACAACCCTTGGAACATTTATTGACAAGGAATAAAATAATTTTCAACAAAGTGCCTTACGAATATAAATATAACATAATTGTTTGAAGGGTCGGCGANGAGAGAGAGAGATCCCAACTAACAATCAAACACATCCCTACACGAGTAAGAGTTTTTGCCAAAATTTATAAGGATGATAATGAACAATTTAACTCCAAACATATCTTCATCATAAAATCTAGGGAGCAACAATCAGAGAAATGCACCTAAATGCCATCTGGCCCAAAGATAACATTGTCAAGGGTTAACATTGGTGTAAGATTAATTATGCATAGAAAAATGATAGAGGACAAGTCTGAATGGTGGTGAGGGGAACAAGTGTTGCTTAAGGACCACCAACTCTCTGAAGCACACATGTGCAACACCCAAAAAAAAATTTGAGGCATTCGCCTACAACGATGACCAAATTCGTTGAGGCAGAAGAGTAAAATTTGTTGGGTACACTTTTAAAAACAATCGTTGAGCATAAGGAAAAAATTCCTCGAAGTAAAGAAGTGCAGATTCATCGAGCACAATTTGGGTCTGAAAATGTAGAGACTAGGGGGTGGACCGCTGCTATTTTCCTCCTAACACGTAGAGTTAAAAAAGCCCAAATCTCTCATAAAGGAAATGAGTTGCAGAGTTATAGGAAGTACCCAAAATTGTTGGTAAGGATACAAGTTGCAGAGTTAAGGGAATTACCCAAAATAGCTGGTAAAGATATGAGTTGCATATTTAAAGGAATTCCCCAAATCGATGGTAATGATACGAGTTGCAGAGTTAAAGGACTTACCCAAATCATTAATAAAGATATGAGTTGCAGAGTTAAAGGAATTCCCCAAATCGCTGGTAAAGATATGAATTGCAAAGTTAAAGGAATTACCCAAATTGTTGGTAAATGACCGAATTCACAGAAGGAGCGTGGCTATGCCACGCAAAGGATGAGGATGTATTTTGCTAAGGTAAGAAGAAGTGAAGCACTGAGGTGTGAACAGTCAATGCAGAGGTTAATCAGAAGGGAGAAATTTCCAGAAGTTCTAGTAAAATCGTGAGGCAAACATCAATGGTTGTGTATAAATGGTTTTAAGTAAAAATCGAGATCTCTATGCTCACATGCTAGGAAAATCTGAATTTCATTTTGAGTGAGAACGCAAGAGATAAAACACAAGCACCTCCAGGCCCAACGATGAGGGACAGGGTAAGGGGTGTGTAAAAACAAAATCCAATGACACAAAGATAAGATTTAGATTTACAAGTTGAGCAACATCCATGGTAAGGCAGAGATCTTCATTAATTGATTCATGAGCAAGCAATAAAATAATAATTTGTGTCCATCTTCAAAAACATTGAGAGAAATATAATAAATAAATCATCAGGTGATAAGAGGTAATTCATCGAATCAATGAGGAAGATGCGCTGAGATAAAGGCAGACCAGTCATGGTGTAAGGACGGAAAAAAATGCAGACAAACCAATAAAATTCAAAGCTTGGGTTTCCAGGGAGAAGACAGAATAGCTTAGGCAATGACCCATCCATTTAAAGTTCACCATGAGTGTTTTACAAGGAGACAAAACTAACAATAAACCATGAAGAAAACATAAGGATGGGAGAATTCCTCATGCAGAACGAATAAACGACATATTCACCACATCTACATGATTAAATTAAGTCTCCAAAAATTTTTAAATCCCTGAATAAAATTCAAGAATACATATGTAATAAAATCCAACACATTTAATTAGAAAATTAATGAAATCAACATTGTTTAAGGTTACTATATCGAAGGCGAAGATTTTGATGTTAATATTGTACACTTGGGCTCCCTCTTGTCTCCTGCTTGCTAACCATGAAGACCTCACTAGTACCTCCCTACCAATGTAAGGGGTACTATTCTCCCCCCTAATCCCCCCGAGATACAAAGGGGCCATGCACACAAAACAAATAAATATAGCTCCTATCTCGCCTCACAAGGTCAAGCTACCACTCCCAAATCGAGTTGGGTATCCCAACACCCACAAGAAAAATCAGTCAAGAAACATATCAACAACATAACCTTATGCCTACCAGTCGTGATCCATTCTCCTCCTCTGCCATTCCTTTTATAAATATTTCATAGTGACTTGTTCCCAAAACCCACATTAAATTAATTTTTTTTTAATTAATTAGGAAAAATATCCCCTGTACACATGTCATTTGATCCCTTAGTTGCACCAGAAATTCATTTAAATATTTAATTTAAATGACCAATTTCCCTCACCCACCTAAAAGCGTTCCTAAAAACTCTCATCATGCCCCTTTATTCCCTTACAGTCATTTTAATGACTAACACCTTTCTTAAAGCCTATTTGAGCTCAAAATTAAAAAGTTCTCTAGACTAGATTCCCTACTATGTTCCACATTCCCCTTTTTCTTTAAGTTTCCCCTTTTTGGTCTAAGCTCTGAATTAGCAAGATTGTACTTAGCCAACAATTAATCTTTTAAATATTTAAATCCTCCATTAAAATTAAAATTTAATTATTTATGTTTGATTTTTCTTCATCCCCCCCTTTGTCCATTTAGTTTTATTTTTGTTCACAAGTCCTACTTGGACCTAGGATTCAAATTCACTAGGCTCCACAAATTTTTTTAAGTGAATTTATAATTATTAATATTTACTCATGCAATCATTCATTTTAAGGCTGACCAAGTCCTAAGGAGACATAGTTTTCTAGGTACTAGGTTCATTAACTTCCTAGAGTTAAATTGGCAACATGCTCTTCAATACCCACTACATGCTCCAAGCATGCCACTCACCTGTATTCATGTTTTATTTACGCGGCACACCCTTCAAGACGCACTATGTGGTCCAAGGGTGCCACTCACCTTTTGACTGATTTTGGTAGACGTCAAACCCCTGGAGTGAATACTCCATTAGGTGACCCTGTGGGAGACTAAGGGCCTCTAAGGAATAAGGACCTTTCCTTATTGTGTGCCCCTTAGAATCATCGTGAGTGATTGTCACAGTATTCCCTCACGACATCATCGATCTCTCGAACTAGGTAAACTTTAACCTATAGTTCAAGACATGAAAGGAGTGCTAGTAGGTTGTGGAAGGGCTGCTGCCACACCTCTCCATCAATATCTCTGGTTGTCATGCATGACCCCTTTAATCCAAATGTGAATCTGATTATCAAGCTATCATCATCTTGCATCCATCAACAAAAGATGTCAGTGATCCAAAATCAACATCATAATATACCAGTCATATGTAACATATGCAATAACAAAAATTCTCAAACCATAAACAATCCACTCCCTAACTCTATCCAGAGTCCAAGGAGGTCCATCGATGCCATCAACATCCTCAATCAATCCCAAGTCCTACACACTTAGAAGAAATCAGTCAATAGCACTTGTTGATATAAATATAATCAAATACATATCATCATATCCACAACATCATCAAAATCCATAAGCAAAACAATTAATCATATCATGAATCGGATCACTTGCACGCAAGTTTCCTAAAATAATAACTCCAATCAGGTGTGTGGAAGAGAAGGATGCTACATACACCCCCTCTTGCTTTAAAATTCGTCACGAAGATTCACAATATATAAATGCATAAATAAAGTATCTAACCATATCTAAAGGTATAACCATCAACAAAAATGGAAAATGTTGACGCATACCATATGCGTCCTACCCGGTGGCCGAGTGCGGACTATAATTGTCCCACTAGACCTTGACCTGATCGACTATTTGACGTTGTAGTTGTCGAATGCGATGGTCTAGAATGCGGATTGGTTCCACCGTGAGTGCATCCTCGCCCGATAACTGCAAAGAACTCATGTCAATCATATGTGTAGGATCACTAGCATAAAGTATCCAAATTGATACATGAAAAACATTGCACAACACCTCAAGAGTGAGGCATGGCTAGTCGATAGGCCAACTTCATAATTATCGGCAATGTGATCTGCATTGACGTAACTCTTTTATTGATATTGAGCATCTTTAATCCCTTGTCTTATCATTTCCATTTTCTATTCCATTTCTTGGATCACTTCTAGTCCTACCAGGACCCCATCCTCGAGTGTATCCAAACTCAAGGCATCTGACACGGTCTCCCGTAGAGAAACTAAATGGTGCCATCTTAATCATACCTTGATGGTTGTTGTTGCATGAAAACTCGGCCAGTGGTAAGAACTATTCCCATCATTTCTATTGGTCCAACACACACATACACAAAACAACCTTCCAAAATTTGGTTTGTTCCTTTGTTCAACCTGTCTATCTCAGGGACATACTATACTAAAGTTTAGTGGTGTTCCCAAGGCCTATTGGGAAACTCGTCCAAATCGTCTTGCAAACATCGATTCCTTTATGCGATATGATTGTTTTGGTACATCTGGCAGCCTCACTATCCTTTTAATATAAAATTTAGCTATACCCTACACCTGATGCATCATATGCATAGAGACAAGGTGTGCACTGTTCATTAGAGTTTCAACTATCATGAAAATTGAGTTGTGCCTCCTTTTCGTTAATGACAATCCAACCATAAATTCCATTGAAATGACCTCCCATTTTGATCCTCGAAAAGTGTGTGGCTATAGTAATCTTGTCGGATGGCTACATTCATCCTTCACTCGCTGACGTCCTAGACACCTTTCCATGTAGATAAATATGTCTGAATTAATCCCTACAAGAAGAATGAGGAATTAAGATCTGCCCTCATCTTTGTGACTCCAAGATGAGCCATGTAGACTGCTCCATGAGCTTGATTTAAGATCAAACCTCTCCATTCGTCACTGGACGATAAGTAAATCTGGTTATTATATCTCATTAATCCATCATTTTCCATAGTAAATCCCTCAAATATTTTTACCAACAAGGTGTTTTGTCAGATAAATTCATTAACCTCTGGATACTAGTCATCGTCGCACTGTATAGTTAGAATCCTTTCCTGTAGATTCGTCTAAAGAGGTATCACCAAAATTATGTGTGGTCTCTGACTCAACATATATGCCACTTTGTTCATTGTTCCTTTTATGCAGGTACTCTCAAATCGTACTCTCTAAGCATTTCCGACCAATGCCTTTGTAGTGCGTTCAAGTCGCTGGCGTAAAATGCGCGGTAAACCACAACGGTCCGTTTGTTTTTTGTTCAAATTTTCTCCCAATCAGGTAGTTTCTCCACACACTCAGGGCATACACAATGGATAATAACTCCAAGTCGTTCATCGCATAGTTCTCCTCATTCCTTCTTAGCTTCCTTGAGGTGAAAGCGATCACTCGACCATCTTGCATCAAGACTCAACCTAAGCCTTCCTTGGAGGCGTCAGTGCATACCAAGAAGTCCTGATCCAAGTTAGGGACTTTTAGTATTGATGTTGTTGTCAACAGATCCTTGAGCCTTCGAAATTATTCTGTGCATTTCTTGGTCCACACAAACTTCTTGTTCTTATTCTGCAATTTTGTAATCAGATTTGCTATCTTCGAAGACCCCTTGATGAACCTTCGATAATATCTTGCTAAACCCATGTAGCTACGTAGTTCTGGGACATTTGTCATCACAGGCCACTCCATAATAGCCTCTACATTCATTGGATCCACAACGATACCTTCGTCGAAGATGACATGCCCCAAAAAGAGCATTTTGACAGTTTTTCAAAATAAATTTGTTCTCTTGATGACACTGTAGTACCAGGAGAAAAACTTCGTCTTGGTTTCCCTTATCCGGGATTATATGCAAATATCGTGAATGAGTACTTGAACAAACTTTTCCAAGTGCTCGGAGAAAACCTCGTTCATCAAGCTCATGAATACCCTAGGGTCGTTTGTGAGTTACATGGTAACTTGTAGTGTCCCAACCTCATCTTAAACGTGGTTGTAGGAATGTGTTCCTCCTTGATCCATAATTGGGGATACCCTAATCTCAAGTCAAACTTTGAAAACATTTTCGCGTCCTTCATATGATCGAACAGATCATCTATCCTTGGAAACAAACATTGGTTCTTCAATGTTTCCCTGTTCAATTCACGGTAGTCAATGAAGAATATCCACCACCCATCCTTATTCCGTATGAAAATAACAGGCGCACCCCATGGTGACACACTTGAATGTATAATTCCTAGGTCCAACAACTCCTTCAGTTGCATTTTCAACTCCCATAACTTACTAGTCGACATCTGATAATGAGTTCTTGCTATCGGTTCATTTCCTGGTTTTAGGTCGATGGTAAATTCCAATTCCCTCTCAGACGACAACCCTGGTAACTCCTCTGGGAAGACTTCTGCAACTCTCGTACTACTAGAATGTTTTCTAGGCCTTTTTCCATGCCCTTTTCGTTCAATGCAAGGATTGCAAGATTTCATCCCTTGCATGTTCTCTTATGTAGTTGTAGGGAAGAAACCAACCTCAGGGATATTCCCTATTTTCTTCCTATGATCACTCGTGTTTGTCCCTCATTATCGAACCAACTCAGTCATTTTGTCTTACCATTGAGTATCGCCTCATGCATTTTCCAGCCATTCCATACTAACCACATCGTCAAGAGCTTACTCTATTACCCAAGTTAAAGTGACAGTTCATACCCCTTCCTCCAACCATCTAGTTGGCACCCAAAGCCATACTGACGAATCTAAGCTTGTCCTATAGAATGCCTTTACCTGAATCCCTTCAGCGCGGTACTATGAATAGAGCTCTCTGTAGCACCAAGATCTAATAAATACTAAGAGCTTGGTTAGTGAGGGTACCTAACACCTCGAGCATAGTGGACCGATGCTTGTCTTGGAGGTTATTCACCATGCATGAATCTGATGGGCCTTACCCAAATATCCTATTGCAGTATGTCTGACTGAATCGACTGCTCTCACCCTCTCAACTAGGCTGTCATGTTGATAATGTGGCTCTCCACATTCCCAACATATTGTCTTTGGTCCATTCTCCTAGTCCTAGAAGTAGAAGTTATTGGCCTAGCAACCTAAGCTTCTAGTCCATTCTGTTGAACTGACCTAAACTGCTGCTACTGTAGGTGACGCTACTGCAAAGTGGATGTCGCTTGTCTAGAAATTCATGCAGGAGTCATGCCCTAACTCCCACAATGAATCATTCTTAGCTATGAGGCCTACTGGACTACATCGTGCAACATCTGAGGCATTTATATCCTTACCTTTGCATGAAATATGAAGTTAAGTATGATCAAAAACTTGTTGATCTCCAGGTTCTTCATGTTCAGATGCGGGGCATACCAAAGTAGCTCCCTAAATCTGATCTCATAATCTGATAGCATACGACCACCTTGTCGTAAGGCGTTGAACTCATCGAGCTAGCGCTCAAAAAATTCCTCTGACAATTACTTCTCCTGGAACCATTCCTTGAACTGTTCCCCTAACACAACTTTAAAGGCCATGTTTAGCTGAGGTAGGAGCGTCTTCCCCATGGAAGAGAACTCCTCTTTAGCTAAAGACCCCCTATGGGGACCATTGTGCTAGAGGTCGTAACTGCGAAGTGAAAATCACATTGCATTGATCTCTAGCCATGCCTCAAAAACTGAGTTGTCTGTGGCACTCATCAACTTGGGAGTTTAATATTATAGATTTTTCCGTGAATGCGACCAACATTGGGTGGGGCGCGTTGTGTACCCTCAGGGGTACACGCACCCAAGCCTTATCTTAGTACAAACGGTTAGTCAAGGCCTTTGACATCCCCTAGAAGGAGCTTCTCATACCATCCACATCCCTTATAACAATCGAATCCTACCCAAGGATTTGTTCTTCCCCTTGGGGTTTAGAATCCTAGGGCATGGGTGCTTCTAGAGGTGTCGCACCTCCTTCCCCAACATCACGTTGTGAATCTCTATGGCGTCCTCTATCCACGATTACCGCAAGGATAGGTTGATAATTCAATTAGTATTGAGTATTAATTAAGGTCTTAATTCAGTGGAAGGCGTGGATATCCACCGTCGTAGGGTTTAACCCGCTTGGATACCAGATGTAATAACCCAACCGTTATGACACCAAAAACGATTTACAACAGGTAAACTTTTTTTTAAAGCGTTGGGACAATAACATCAACGTTGAAGTCATAACAACAGAACTTGACGATGTCATAGTGAATGAATTTTTACATGGCACAAAATCATAAAAAGAAAGCATAAGCACCTCATGAAGCTTGAAGGAAATTACGACCATTTACTCTTATAAGAATGTAAATGATTAGGCAATACATAAATAATCATACAACCATAGGTGATACTAGTTTCTAGGAGCATACAAAATTCATAAGCATACATAAATTAACATAGCTAGAGGCTCAAGGTAGAATGATTATTAAATCGACCATTCATCCTCATTTATTTCATGGTACATGAGCCATCTAACCAATTAATTGCACATGCGAATCATTAACTAGTGCACACATTCTATCTAATACTTTAATCATTTAGGCATTAATAAAGTTTCGCTAGAGCACCTTAAAATTTTAATCATGGCGCAACAAGTTCACAAATTCCATCGATTACACATCCGCTAAATTTCTACACACAATCATTCTCACTAATTTCTAGAAAAAACAATACATCTGCAAGTTTCCGTGATTAATACATCCACAAATAACGACGATTAATACATCCACAACTCTCAACAGTTAATACGTCTGTAATTAACAATGATTAATACATCCGCCATTATCAACAAATAGTAAATCCGTAATTAACATCGATTCATACATCCACAAGTAACGACGATTATACATATGCAATTAATAATGATTAATACATCCGCCAATATCAACAAATAATATATCCACAATTATTAACAAATAATACATCCACAATTATTAACAATTATTACATCTTCCATCATCAATGCAAGGATAGTGGTTAGACTCAAATTCCAGTAGTAAAGGTAACTTCCAAATGGTCTACCAGGCGCAAGGAAAACCAATCAATGAATCAGTCATACTTCGATAATATTTAAGGACATCATAAAGATCAAACCAATCCAATCAGGCAACAACCATAATGAAGGCGCACTAGAAAACTATAATTAACCCATCTTATATTGCAATAAGAATTATTTCGCGTGAGAAGTGTAATGTTTATAACCATCCTTCCAATACAAATTATCGTGCGCACAAGGCCTATACCTAGATCCATAATTCATAGCTTATACCCTAACCAAACTTAGTTGTGCAAGGATCTTTAAGTAAGTCATTCAGGGTTTCTTTTAAATACTAAATCACATGCACTAATGTATAAAAAATATGTGGTAAGCCACTGACATTTAACCTAAACACACTAAATTAATCCCTTCTGACAACCCTTGGAACATTTATCGACAAGGAATAAAATAATTTTCAGCAAAGTGCCTTACGCATATGACTAGAAGGTAATTGTTTGAAGGGTCGGCTAGAGAGAGAGAGCCCAACTTAACAATCAAACAAATCCCTACACGAGTAAAAGTTTTTGCCGAAATTTAGAAGGATAGTAATGAAAAATTTAACTCCTAACATATCCTCATCATAAAATCTAGGGAGAAGCAATGAGAGAAATGCACCTAAATGCCATCTGGCCCAAAGATAACATTGTCGAGGGTTAATGGTGGTGTAAGGTTAATTACACAGATAAAAACGATAGAGGCCAAGTCTGAATGGTGGAAAGGGGAACAAAAGCTACTTAAGGACCACCAACTCGCTAAAGCACATGCCTGCAATGCCCACAAAATTTGTTGAGGCACTCGCCTGCAACGCCCACCAAATTCGATGAGGCAGAAGAGTAAAAGTCGTTGGGTACACCTTTAAAAAAAATTGTTGGGAACAAGGAAAGAATTCCTCGGATTAAAGAAGGCCAGACTCGTCGACCAGAGTTTGGGTCTAAGAACGCAGAGACAAGGGTGTGGACCGCTGCTAGTTTCCTCTCCACACGCAGTGTTAAAAAAACCAAAATCGCTGGTAAAGGAAATGAGTTACAGAATTATAGGAAGCACCCAAAATCATTGGTAATGATACGAGTTGTAGAGTTAAAGCAATTACCAAAAATCACTGGTAAAGATATGAGTTGCATAGTTAAAGGAATTCCCCAAATCGCTAGTAAATATACGAGTTGCAGAGTTAAAAGACTTACCCCAATCTCTGGTAAAGATACGAGTTGCAGAGTTAAAGGAATTCCCAAAATCGTTGGTAAAGATACAAGTTGCAGAGTTAAAGGAATTACTCAAATCGCTGGTAAATGCCCAAATTCGGAGAAGGAGCGTGG